>APFE030111117.1:257912-331593 GCA_000404065.3 Pinus taeda | reverse complement strand
AAATATTCAAAATTGATTTAATTACAATGCCCCAGAGGAAGTTTTTAATCCATTTGAACAGGCTTTTTATCCAAAGTCAAACACACTAATCCATATAATTGACATAAAATATATGAAAACATTGGACACTTGACTTATGGGAGGATCTTATAACACTGGGTATGAGCCAGATGCAAGGGATTCACAAACATCTTGTTGAGAATATGATTACATAGCCATTACTACATCCCCAAATTCAATCATTACAAAACAAGTGGCATAGCCGATGAACTCTACCTGGGTCTATTAGACCCCAATGACTTTCTAAACCCACCTTTTTCCACTGCACCAAAGGAGTAGCATTGAAATGATGGCAATACGAAGGTCATAAAGCGATTAAAGGAATTCTCAAGTTGACATTCTAACCTCTTCCCATTACAGCTTTAATGGAATCCCCTCCCTCACTTCTTGGTGTTAGAATATTAATCCTGGACCCGTCTATCCCTATTCATGTGATGTCTATGCTTCTTCAACTCATGGCGAATTCAATGTTAGTCGGCAACATAATTAAGAAGTCAGTAGGAGTCAGTGAGAGTTGCTGAAATATAAATAACAGTTGACAGATTCTCTATTGAATCTCTAACTAAGATTATGTATAAATAAACAGATGTTGAATGTAATCGATTAGCTCAATTTGGTGAGTCTTTCCAATTCCATCAATAGGTATCGGAGCTGACCATAGTTTGGTTGTGGTTGCTGTTACGAAAAGCATGAGAGTCCAGAGTCGTAAGGAAGACTTTTGTGTGAAGTCTTCAATTAAGTTCTCTAAAGAAAAGAGCTTCGCTTGTCTTCATAACGGAAAGCAAGTAGATCATTGTTTGATACGGCAAGTCGAGAACTGGTGTAGAATGAGACACACTTGCAACTGATATGCATCTTAGAGCTTGTGTACTATAATGCAGTGGGTTGCCAACGTTTATGGTGAGTTTCAATAGAAAATGATGCAGCCTTGAATAAAATAGATGGCCTTTGTGGCCTTGCTAAACTTCAAATGCTAAACATTAGTAATTTGAGAGAAGTGTGAGAAGCAAAGTATTGTTTGTGATAATGGAGCCACTGTGGTGTGGTGTGTTGTGCCGGATTAGCGCTGTAACGTCCTGCAGTAATTGGATGACCGGGCGCGCGCTCCACCCAATCCGAGATGCGACTAAGGCATGAAATAACCAAGGTGAGCAACCAAGAACGGAATACATGTTATATAGACGGTATGGGAACTCCATTGTTTATAGGGCGAGTCGAGGGGAGCTTGTCCATAAGCCGACTAAGGAGGCGATGGAAAATGGTGGGTGAACTGGTGGGGCGGTCCTGCACCATGGGCGGGCCAACCACACGATGATGTTGCAAATCATTTGAAGGCGCGTGGGTTGGTGATACGTGGGAGGGTCGGCCAAGGGCGCGACCTCCACACGACACATCATATAAACATGCAATGGAGTTGTAGAATTCGGCCATCGAACTTGGCTCGATCAAACAGCAAGGAAGAGGCGCAGAAGTGGACGTATAACCGCAACGTGGCGCAGTTCTAATGCGCCTGCACGCCGAGCAGGATACACGAAGACTTGCGCTGTTTTGGAGTTCGGTTGGGGCGTGGGTGGAGGGTGAGCTAGGGCGCCTACCCGCCGGTGTATGGTATGCAAGTTTGGGTTGTGTTGGGCGTGGGTCGTGCATGGGCACGCCTGCCCGTTTGGCAAAGGAAACTTGTATTGTATTGTGTTGTATTCTCGGTTGAAGTCGTGGTGAGACCACCATGCGCTCTTACACGGGTGGGCGCCTGACTTGGGTGTAAACGCCGGTGGAGCCAAGCTCCCAATCATTGTACAAAACTCTTCATATATAATAAAAGAATTCTCTTACATATGATGTGTTCATGCTGCTGTTTTATGATGTTCGTATTGTAATGGTTTCCGCACATTAATATGTATTCATGTTTAATGATGAATGTTAAGGTGTAGTTTGCAAAGTAAATTAACAATGAAAGATGTTTGTTACTTAGGCGGTGCCGCACCCGGCCAGTTTAATGAAAAAAGAATTGGGAGCGTGACAGGTGGTACCAGAGAAAGTTCACAGGTGGTGAAGTCGTTGCTTGATGATGAACGTAGAGAACAGACATGTATGTAGGGAAAAGTTATGGAGAAATCGTGGATGAGCAGTTTGGGTTTCGTGGACATGATGGTTCATAGCAAGACCATTCAAGCTCGGTGGCCACAGGGGCCACTCATAACTTCATGACGACACAGTTGACAAAAGAGGTTGGACTGATGATCTTCCCCTTGAATGTGGAAGTCAAGGCAGTGAACTCTAGAGCTAAAGTGGCGGGTTTGGCACACGAAGTGCCTGTGCAGATAAAAGACTGGAAGGGTTAATTGGAATGCAGAGTGATGGATATGAACGACTTCGATATGATACTTGGACAAGATTTCTTGAAGGGAAATAGGACTATTGTTTTCCCCTTTTGTGATCAGGTGGTGCTGGTTGGACAGACACAAACTTGGACTTTTCCCACTCATAGCCAAGGGCGGGAAGTCAAGGTGCAGCATGTTTCTGCACTAATTTTGGAGAAGGCTATGAAGGAATCAGATATGGAGACATATGCGGTGATGTTCAAGGGAGTCGGAGGTGATGGAGTGGGGACGCCTGTTCCAGCTGAGATTTCTAAGGTGCTGACCAAGTATGTGGATTTGATGCCTGATGAGCTACCAAAGAAACCTCCACCAAGGCGTGCAGTGGACCACAGCATTAAGCTTGAGCCAGGAAAGCAACCCCTGGCTAAAGCACCTTATCGATTGTCAGGACCTGAGTTGGAGGAATTGAAATGACAGCTAAAGGGGTTAGCTGATGCAGGTTTCATCAGACCTTCAAGGTCCCCTTATGGAGCTCCAGTATTGTTCCAGTGGAAGAAGGATTCGAATGAGCTGCGGATGTGTTGTGATTACCATGCATTGAACAAGCAAACGGTAAGGAACAGGTATTCTTTGTCATTGGCTGCTGATTGCTTTGACAAGCCTGCGAAAGCCCCAATGTTTTCCAAGCTAGACTTGAGGCATGGGTTTTATCACGTGCGGATAGCTAAAGAAGATGAGAAAAAGACCGTGATAGTAACAAGGTATGGTAGCTTTGAGTTCCTTGTTATGTCGTTCAGGTTATGTAATTCTCCTGCTACATTTTGCACTTTGATGAATGATGTCCTACAACCATAGTTGTATTCGTTCGTAGTAGTGTACTTGGATGATATAGTGGTGTATAGTGACGATAATGTCTTGTGGTCATTGGGCGATCGAGTGCGCGCTCCACCCACTCCGCGATGTGACTAAGGCATGAAATAACCAAGGTGAGCGACCAAGAACGGAATACATGTTATATAGACGGTATGGGCACTCCATTGTTTATAGGGCGAGTCTAGGGGAGCTTGTCCACGAGCCAATGAAGGAGGCGATGGAAAACGGTGGGTGAACTGGTAGGGCGGTCCCGCGCCATGGGCAAGCCAACGACACGATGATGTTGCAAATCGTTTGAAGGCGCATTGGTTGGTGATATGTGGGAGGGTCGGCTAAGGCCATGACGTCCACACGACACAACATATAAACATGCAATGAAGTTGTAGCATTTGGCCATCAAACTTGGCTTGATTGAATAGCAAGGAAGAGGTGCAAAAGTGGAGGTATAGCCGCAGCATGACGCAGTTCTAATGCGCCCGTACGCCGGGAGGATACACGAAGACTTGCGCTGTTTTAGAGTTCGGTTGGGGTGCGGGTGGAGGGTGCGCTAGGGCGCCCATCCGCCGGTGTATAGTATCCAAGTTTGGGTTGTGTTGGGCATGGGTCGTGCACAGGCACACCCACCCGTTTGGCAAAGGAAAATTGTATTATATTGTGTTATATTCTCGGTTGAAGTTGTGGTGAGACCCCCATGCGGTCATGTACGGGTGGGCGCCCGACTTGGGTGTAAACACCGGTGGAGCCAAGCTCCCAGTCATTATACAAAACTCTTCATATATAATAAAAGAATTCTCTTGCATATGATGTGTTCATGCTATTGTTTTATCATGTTCGTATATTAATGGTTTCCGCACATTAATATGTATTCATGTTTAATGATGAATGTTAAGGCATAGTTTGCAAAGTAAATTAACAATGAAAGATGTTGGTTACTTAGGTGGTGCTGCACCCGGCCAATTTAAAGAAAAAAGAATTGGGGGCGTGACAAGCGCAGTAGTGTGAGCGTGAGATAGGCGTGACCTCAAAACCTCAGTGGAAGCATTGTGCAGTGAGACATTCCTTGTGGTAGAGGAAACTGACAAATGTTTGAACCATTGGAGAGCAAGGTTCCTCATGAGAGGTAACAGAAAGGCCAACCACAGTTTCAAGAGAAACATTTATTGTATGAGGAGGACACTGAGAAGGGAGGTGTAAACTTGGTGAGTGTATGTGATTTGAGCATGCAGTGGGCATGGAGGAGCCAAGGATCAATGTTTGAGTAAGCTCCTGAGCGGTGGTTAAACCAGGAGCCGCGTGGAGGAGTTATCCCAGCGCACGCTTGGAGGATGCCAAGTCAAAAGGTTGAACCTGTCAGGAGTTGAGCGTTGCGTGGAGGTGATTATGGTGTTGACAATTGAAGAAGTTGTTGCAGATCAGTGTGTTGTCAATTGAACAATATTACAGGATTTGTGTTGAATCAGCATACAATGTGCGGAGGAGAAGCCTGCATTAACCATTGTCAGTCATGTTCTCTTATCCACTAGGCATGGACTAGTATGGTATGCATTACGTGGCGTGTGTTTCCAGCTTGTAATTGAGCACTGTGTGGTGAAGGAAAGCTGTAAGGTAATGGAGTAGCGTGGCTCCAAGCCGCTGTTAAGATCTGGTGTGGCATATATGCATTGACGGACTCTGGAAGCTAAGTAGCACCAAGGGTTGTAGATGCCATTTGAGAAGTGTTGAACCTGACGTGAACTCAAGTGAGATGTTGAGAGGTCACCTTGTTTGTTGAGACTCACTGCATAAGAGTGAGCCTAAGAGGGTCTGAGCTCAGATCTAGAGTTGTAAGTTTGATGGTGTGCATAGTTGAGGGTTTTGTGGTGTGAAGGAAAATTGGAGTCTTCCCTGCTATTGACGGTGTTGGAGAGTATTGTTTCCAGTGAAGTGTCTATGAAGAAGGTTGTGCCACCCGTGGCCTCTGTGTGGCGTAGAGAGTGATCTTGTAAGGACCTGCAGTCCTTATGCGAACACTCTAGCTTGAAGTGCGACGTGAGAGGAGCAAGCCTTGACTTAGCACGTATTATAATGAAGTGCAGGAGGAGGCCAAGTTATTTATAGGCGTGGGAGCATGGAGGAGCACCCACGGCCCGACCAACAGACGAAGGTAAGCCGACCATGGTTGACGGCATTTGGACGGATGGCTGACTTGATATTTAGAGGCTTTTGCGATGGCGTGGGCAAGTCGTCTGGGCAACCAGGACCTCGCCCTGCCACTCATATATATGGAGATACGTTGGATGGAATTTCAACACATTCGATCATCGCTCAACATCTTCACTCAAAGGAGTAAGGCGTAGGTCTAAAGTGTGCAAAAATAAGGAGAAGAGAGGCAGGTCGAGATGCACCCATTATTGGGTAGGGCTGCACGAAGAAGACTCGCTTGACTCGGTTGTGGTTGAAGGGTGCGAGCAGGAGCGCCCGACGGTTGGGTGAGGGTGTGCATGGGTGTGTGGCACCTGACGGTTGGGTGAGGGAGTGCACGGGTGTGTGGCGCCTAGTTTGTGTGAAAGTGTGCCTGACGGTGAAATGGAGAAGTGCCCGGTTTGTGCGACGACTTGGCACAGGTTCTTGGGTGACTTGGGTGAGCACTCGCCCATTGTGCAAGTGTGCATAGTGACTTGGTGAAGCGTTGAGATTGTGGATAGAGGTGTGTCTCAGGTGGAGGCACCCGTGTGTGGTGACTTGGAGGCGCACCCAAGTTGGGCAAACAACACGATCATGCGACAGGGTGAACGAAGCGTTGGTGAGTCGTGCAGCGACCATGCGGAGGTGGCGACGAGCTAGGCAACTGAGTTTTGCCTTGGATTGTAAATTTGGCTAAGTATGAAACTTGGGGTTTCCAAGTATACTTGTAAAGCTTTGTAAACTGTTGTATAATATATTGTTGGGCAGATTCATTGTTCAGGGAGTTTCCCCTCCCTTTACACTGTGCAATTGTGTTCATCATTTATAATTGTTGTTGATAATGAATGTGTATGGATGTTCATTGGTATAAAGGATAAATAAATAATGCTTGGTTGAGAAACACAAACCAAGTAGGAGTAAGTGGTTAGGCATAGTCCATGAGCATAAGTATTGGTGAAAGGAAAGTGTTCAGTGGTGCCTCACCTCGCCTAGCATGGTTGGAAGACTACCGTGGGCTTGGGGGCATGACAGTTAGTATCAGAGCAAGGTTGCTCGTGACAAAGTGACAGTGGAAGCAGGTACTTATAGGTGAAGGAAGCTGATTTCACATACAAGTGGAACAAGGGTTGGTTCATGGTTGCAGGGAACTTGGTGAAGCTGGCGAATGATGAAACAGGTTTAGCAGAGGTGAAGCTTAGTGCTTGGGCCGAGCTGAACGACAAGGCATGGCAGGTTTGGAAGAATGCGAAGGGAAGCTCTTGGTTACCTTATGCAGGTTGAAGCGGATAAAAGAAGAGAATCCTCGGATTCGAGATCGAGATAAGCTTGAAGTCTTGGAAAAGAATGTTGAAGACGAACTTCTTCAACTTGGTTGGACAATGGAGCAAGATGAAGTTGTAGATTGTGCTAACAAGGAAGAGGAAGCCGTGATGATTGAAGATGTTGCAGATATGACAACGATGGAGGATGAACTTGAGATTGATCAAGTTGGACCAGGATCATGCAGTTTGTAGACATGGGTGGATGAGGATACTCACATGGAGGAGCCTCATGATAATGATGAAGTAAGTATTGGTACTTGTGTTTCACTTGAGCATTTAGTAGATGGACCGTATGTAGGGAAGGGCAAAATCAGTTTGCTGATGCAGGGGAGCATCTTACCATGGATGTCCATGATGAGACCTTATATGGAGAAGCAAGGATTGTTGACTGTTGCAGGACTTGTTGGGGTTGTTTGTGACCTTATGGTAGAAAGTACAAAGGCCCGCGACAAGGGAGGAACATGATGAATCGTTGCGGAGGATTGGGTCATGCTTTAGCCACATGGAGATTTGGCTAACGCGCCCGGCATGACTCATGGACAAATTGAAGAGGGCACACACTTAAGCTTGATGATACTTGGGTGGACTTCTCATGGCCAAGACCAAGAGATAGTCTTGGTGGAACCTTTAGTGGGGGAGCTATAATGGAAGAGACTCATGATATGATGATGATGATATGGTTGGGTGACCGAGTTCACTAGACCAGACTTGCAGACTTGGATGAGGATGACTGATTGTTGTGATGAGTCTACTTGGTTGGACTACATGAGCAACTTAGTCATGGACATCAGGTTGGGGACATGGAGCATGGCAGTCTTATCCAGGGACATTATGCAGGAGCACTTGTAGAGGTGTCACTTATGGGCATCCAATGAGGAGTGCCAAGGCAGGAATGTTGTGCAGGTGGATTTGTCGATGTGACATGGAGACTTATTACTTATGAGCCGATGGAGAGGTTGTGCATTTATGTACAACAAGGCCATGGACTTGGATGGAGTTGTGAGCAGACTATAGAGCATTCCTACTACATGGAGAGCTGAGGCATCCTGCAGAGACCTTTGGGCCGAGACTTTTATGCTTGCTGAGATGTTGGTTGGAGATGACACATGGAGCTCATGATGACATGAGGTTGTGACTTTTGGGGACTTCATATATGGTGGACTTAGAGGATCTGATGCATTGAGGAGCTGAGGTCAGAAACTTTGATGCATAATGGGGTGCATACTTTCAAGTACATGTATGGGAATGGCTTGAAAGAGTGACTTGATGTGGAGGATCGGTATGAGACACTTTCGAGTGATGGGGTTACAATGATGATGATGCCTTGGTGGCAACACCTGGGCATGGGTTGAGCCGAGACTCAACTATTTTTGACACATGGGAGCTGATTGATCTATGATCATGGTCAGCACATGGATAGATGAGACAGGTGTATACTTGTTTCTATGACTTGAGGGATGACACATTGCATATATGATGGAGGTTGCTTCATGGACTTGGATGTGACACACCGAGAGTTGGATATTGATGAGATGGTCTCTTCATATTGAGGAGGCACACATATGGATGATGTTGGGATAGATGTGGCTGATTTCATGCAGCACATTAGTACCAGACATCATGGATAGCATGTTGTAGATGAGATGACGATTACTTCACGGACCTGAGCATGGTTTACACTTGTATGGAGATGGATTCTTGATTGAGTTGAGGATGTGACGGGATGTTTTGAGAAACGACTGATGGTGGCATGAGGATGTGCATTCTCATGGTTTGAACGTGACAGTTGGACTGATCACTCAACTAGTTCAAACATGGGGTTGCGAAGTGTACAGAGATGTGTTAACATTGTGTTGGAGTATCATGGCAACAGTTCACATGATGATGATACATGATGAGGTCGACACGAGAGGTTGCAGGAAGCATGTAGCTTGAGATGGAGGGACCAGCCTTCCACGATGGGGAGCAACATGTGGAGATTGTGACAGGGTGGTTGATGATCATGGATTGAGATGATTTCCGATGTATGACATATAGATGGGATGTATACCTTGGTATGGTGATATTGGTGACAGATGGTTACCAGGACGAGACATGATGGAGATGATGGTTCTACATATGTTACAGGGATCTTTGCAGTATGTGGAGTTGAAATCATGGATGAGACAGATGTTGATGATCTTGGTGGACAGCTACTAGGATGGTATGTTGTCGAGGACGACAACGACTTTAGATAGAGGAGGATGTAAGGACCTGTAGTCCTTATGCGAACGCTCCAGCTTGAAGTGCAACGCAAGAGGAGCGAGCCTTGACTTAGCATGTGTTATAATGAAGTGCAGGAGGAGGGCGAGTTGTTTATTGGTGTGGGAGGGTGGAGGAGCACCCACGAGCCGACCAACAAATGAAGGCAAGCCAACCATGGTTGAGGGAATTTGGAGGGATGGCCAACTTGATGTTTAGAGGCTTTTGCGATGGCATTGAGGGCATGGGCAGGTCGGCTAGGCAGCTAGGACCTCGCCCTACCACTCATATATATGAAGATGCATTGGATGGCATTTCAACACATTCAATCATTGCTCAACATCTTCGCTCAAAGGAGTAACGCGCGGGTCTAAAGTGTGCAAAACTAAGGAGAAAAGGCACAGGTCGAGATGCACCCATTCTTGGGCAGGGCTGCACGAAGAAGACTCGCTTGACTCGGTTGTGGGTAAAGGGTGCGGGCAGGAATGCCCGGTGGTTAGGTGAGGGCATGCATGGGTGTGTGGCGCCCGCAGGTTGGGTGAGGGTGTGCATGGGTGTGTGGCGCCCGATTTGTGCGAAAGTGCACCTGACGGTGAAACAAAGGAGCACCCGGATTGTGCGACGACTTGGCACGGGTTCTTGGGTGACTCGCGTGAGCGCCCGCCTATTGTGCAAGTGTGCACGGTGACTTGGTGAAGTGTTGAGATTGTGTATAGAGGTGTGTCTCGAGTGGAGGTGCCCGTGTGTGGTGACTTGGAGGTGCACTCGTGTTGTGCAAATAGCATGATCGTGTGACAGGGTGAACAAAGCGATGGTGAGTCCTGCGGCGACTGTGCAGAGGTGTCGACGAGCTAGGAAACTGAGTTTTACCTTGGATTGTAAAGCTTTGTAAACTATTGTATAATATATTGTTGGGCAGACTCATTGTTTAGGGAGTTGTCCCTCCCTTTATACTGTGCAATTGTGTTCATCATTTATAATTGTTGTTGATAATGAATGTGTATGGGTGTTCATTGGTATAAAGGATAAATAAATAATACTTGGTTGAGAAACACAAACTAAGTAGGAGTAAGTGGTTAGGCATAGTCTACGAGCATAAGTGTCATGCCCCCAGGCCGGCGGTAGTCTTTCAACCACTCTTGGTGAGGTGCGGCACCACCGAACGCTTTCTTTTCACCAATACTTATGTTCGTGGACTACTTATTCCTACATAGTTTGTGTTTCTTAACCAAGTATTATTCGTTATCCTTTATACCAATGAACACCCATACACATTCATTATCAACAGAAATTATAAATGATGAACACAATTGCACAGTATAAAGGGAGGGGCAACTCCCTAAACAATGAGTCTACCCAACAATATATTATATAACAGTTTACAAAGCTTTACAAGTATACTTGGAAACCCCAAGTTTCATACTTAGCCAAATTTACAATCCAAGGAAAAACTCGGTTGCCTAGCTCGTCGACACCTCTGCATGGTCGCCGTAAGACTCACCAACGCTTCGTTCAACTTGTCACACGATCGTGTTGTTTGCCCAACTCGGGCGCGCCTCCAAGTCACCACTCATGGGCGCCTCCACCTGAGACACACCTATGTCCACAATCTCAACACTTCATCATGTCACCATGCACACTTGCACGACAGGCGGGCGCTCACTCGAGTCACCAAGACACCTGTGCCAAGTCGTTGCACAAATCAGGAACTCCTCCGTTTCACCGTCGGGCGCACTTTCGCACAAACTGGGCGCCACACATACACTGTGCATGCCTCACCCAACTGCCGGGAGACCCTGCTCGCGCCCTTCACCCAAAACCAAGATGAGCGACTAACTCCATGCGGCCTTGCACAAGGATGGGTGCATCTCCGAATTGTGCCTCTCTTCCTTTGTTGCGCCTTCACCTTGTTCTGCGCACTCCTCTTTGTTGAGCGATGAGCGAATCTGTGTCAAATGCCATCCACACACTTGCAATATATACCAAGGTCAGGGCAAAGTTTGGCTTCCCAACCGACTTGCCCAACGCTCCACATGCCATCATAACATGTGCATTGGCCCTCCTCCAAATGTGTTCACCGTCAATCGGCTCCATACATTTGTTGGTCGGCCCGTGGGTTGAGTGTTTATGCTCCCCACACTCCTATAAACAGCTCGCCCTCCTTTCATTATGCATGCAACACTTCATCGCATACTCAAGGGAGGTCGCACTTCGTCCAAACCACAGTGCGTTCCGCATTCCACCCGCGCGCGCTCTCCACCCGGTCATGGTTACGCGTCGGCAGAATTGCAGGTCGTTACATCCTCCTCCACCTGAAATCGTTGTCGTCTTCGAAAACATACCATCCTGGTAGCCATCCACCAAGATCAAGATTTTCATATCCGAATAGTCTTATCCATGATATCAACTCTTCCGCATACTGCAAACATCCCTGCAACATATGTAGAACTTCCATCTCCATCATGTCTCGTCCTCATCCTATAGTCTTCATGTCAAGATACTCCACCTGACACTGACATCTGTCTGCACAAATGTCAACTCATGCGGATCCAATTCATGTCGACACACCTCTGCACACTAGTACCTCTCATGACTTGAACTAGTTGGGTAGCTAATCCAACCATACACCCAAACCACAAGAATGCACATCCTTATGCCACCACAAGTGTTTCCCTGACTTCTGCTACATCTCGGACTCAACAAGAATCTATCCAATTCCCATGCTTAGGTCCATGGAACCTCTATCCCATTTGCAACATGTTCGAACCATGGCCTTGTTGCACAAGAGTGTACAACCTCTCCACTAGCTCATACATCTCCATGTCACAATAGCATCTGCACAACATCCTTTGCTTCGGCATTCCCCATAGAATGTCCCTGAATGACACCACTACACATGCTCTCGCATAATGTCCCTGCATAACTGTCATGCTGCATGTCTCCAACCTGATGTCCATGACTCTAGTTGTCCATGATGTCCAACCCATGTAGACTCCATCCCAACATCTGGTCATCTACATCCAAGTCTACAATCTATCATAAAGAAGCCTCCTTCCAAGGCCCCTTGCTAAGTTGATGTGGTTCTTCCCTATCAAGGCCTCCACACCAACCCATCTCCAATGTTGTCTATAGAGAAAGGAGGGCCAGGAAGTTTCCTCCCTGACTCTCATCCACCCATGTATCGTATTGATATTGTGTCCTCAAGTATCTGTGCATAACCTCAACCTCCTCACATATACACCCAAACTCCCTAAGCTTGTCCTTTGTCAACTGAAAGTCATATATGCCCATAGCATACCTGCAAAAATCCACTATACCAGCAGGATCTCTACCTCCATAATCCTCATCAACCACTGCCTCTGAAGTAGTACTTGGACTCCCTTCGTTTGCAACTCCATTGTGAAGATCATCAGCAGAAGATGTCTCTGTCAAGTGTTTCAAGGTTTGTGAGATTGATCTCCCACATCCTTCTTCCTTCCTCGCTCTTGCAACGAAGTCAATTAGCTTCCCTTCCTTCGTTGTTTGAGTCATATTCCAAGTCCTCTTTGCTCCACATCCTCATGCTTCACATTCGGATCTTTGGGATACAAAGTCATAGAATTCATCCTCGGTCTATGCCCCAACTCCTATTCATCGGCACCATCATGGTTCTTCCCTCAGCCGTGATCAAGAGAATGTCCCGGTCCACCATTGGTATGGCTTGTGCAAGCTTCATAAAATCTTGCCCTAGCACCATAGAATGATCATCCATATCCACGATCCTCAAGTCCAACTTTCCAAACCACGATCCCACTCTCACCTGAGTGTCTTCCATCACACCAATAATAGCTTTCATGGTAGAGTTGACTGCTTTGAAAGCACTCCATTCCCTCTCCATCTTTGCTTCCTTCCCAAAAGACTTTGCTACTTTCCTGCTTAAGAAGATATTCGTAGCCCTAGTATCCCCCAAAGCTGCAAATCTCTTTTCCTTCACGGTCACCTGCACAAAACTTAGCTTCAAGGAATCACCTCCTTCTGTCTACTTTATCTTGTGTCTCACATCAGTAACCTTCTTTAAGAATTCAGCCTCAAAAGTGTCAATTGGCTTGTGCTCCAAGTTGACATTCCTCCTAAGGCACTTCACTTCCTTGCTTGGCTCTTCTAAGCAACCCGATCCTGCTCTACCTTGACTTCTTTCAAGCTTGTCCTCAATCGCATTCTGCTCAAGTGCACCAACCAAGTGTCCATTGACTACCTTCATAGAACTAAGCTTCCAAACATCCCCTGGATTGTCTCGGTAGTGAGTTCCCAACCTGTCAATGTAGTCGAGATCTTCCTGCTCAATTACCACGATCTTCTTACCAAGAAGCTTCTTCTTTATCTCTTCCTCAATTTTCTTGATTTCGGCTTCCACCATGGCACTCTTCTTCCTTAACTAGGCTCTTTCATCCAAGAGCTCTTGAAGACCAAGACCACTCTGTCGGATCTCCTCATCAAGTTCCTTGAGTTCAACATCTATTGTACTTCCGCATTGGCTTTTGAGTTCTTCATGTTCCCTCCTTAGTTCCAAACAGCTTTCCCGAATCTTCATGTTCTCAGCCTTCATCGAAACCCAGTTAAAACTCCATTGACCCATATGTTCCAACACTTTGTACCAGAAGACTTCACCTGCATCATGGCTAGACTCACCTGTCATAGGTTCATCCACCATCTTTGCCTTTCAACCTTCTTCACAGCGCTTGCAACCATGAACCAACTCTTGTTCCACTTGTATGTGAAACAGCTTCCTTCACCTGCAAGTACCTGTCACCAACTTCCAAGCTTCCAAGTGTGTGGATACACTTGCTTCACCTAGCTTCCTGCAAGACTCCTCCAAGTCTTCAGACTAGCTCTGATACCACCTCACGATAGTGTAGTGGGATCAGAACTTCTTCATCAACCTGAATATCAGCTCTGATACCACCTGCCACGCCCCGAGGCCAGTGGTAGTCTTTCAACCACTCTTGGCGAGGTGCAGCACCACCTAACACTTTCTTTTCACCAATACTTATGTTCGTGGACTACGCCTAACCACATATTCCTACTTAGTTTGTGTTTCTCAACCAAGTATTACTCGTTATCCTTTATACCAATGAACACCCATACACATTCACTATCAACAACAATTATAAATGATGAACACAATTGCACAGTATAAAGGGAGGGGCAACTCCTTGAACAATGAGTCTGCCCAACAATATATTATACAACAATTTACAAAGCTTTACAAGTGTAATTGGAAACCCCAAGTTTCATACTTAGCGAGATTTACAATCCAAGGAAAAACTCGGTTACCTAGCTCGTCGGCACCTCTGCATGGTCGTCGCACGACTCACCAACGCTTCGTTCACCTTGTTGCACGATCGTGTTGTTTCCCCAACTCGGGCGCGCCTCCAAGTCTCCACACACAGGTGCCTCCACCCGAGACACATCTCTGTCCACAATCTCAACACTTCACCAAGTCACCATGCACACTTGCACGATGGGCGGGCGCTCACCCGAGTCACCAAGACACCCGTGCCAAGTCGTCGCACAAACCGAACGCTCCTCCATTTCACCGTTGGGCGCACTTTCGCACAAACCAAGCGCTCCTCCGTTTCACCGTCAGGTGCACTTTTGCACAAACCGGGCGCCACACATACACTGTGCACGCCTCACCCAACTACCGGGCGACCCTGCCCGCGCCCGTCAACCAAAACCAAGATGAACGACTAACTCTATGCGGCCTTGCCCAAGGATGGGTGCATCTCCAAAGTGCGCCTCTCTTCCTTCGCTGCACCTTCACCTTGTTCTGCACACTCCTCTTTGTTGAGCGATGAGCGAATGTGTGTCAAATGCCATCCACGCACTTGTAATATATACCAAGGTCAGGGCGAAGTCTGGCTACCCAGCAGCCTTGCCCAACGCTCCACACGCCATCATAACATGTCCGTCGGCCTTCCTCCAAATGTGTTCACCCTCCATCGGCTCCATACATTTGTTGGTCAGCCCGTGGGTTGAGTGTTTATGCTCCCCACTCTCCTATAAACAGCTCGCCCTCCTTTCATTATCTGTGCAAAACTTCATCGCATACTCAAGGGAGCTCGTACTCCGTCCAAACCGCAGGCCGTTCAGCCTTCCACCTGCACACGCTCTCCACCCGGTCGCAGTCGCATTTTGGCAGAACTGCAGGTCGTTACAATAAGTATTGGTGAAAAGAAAATGTTCGGTGGGGCCGCACCTCGCCTAGCATGGTTGGAAGACTACCATGGGCTTGGGGGTGTGACAAATCCAGTGGAGTGTTCGCACATGAGAGACTCTACAACCGAGCATCCGGTGATGAAGATTGTATCGACTTTGACAACTGTGTGGCGTATATCCGTGGAGTGTTGGCAAATAGGAGTGTCTACAATCGAGTGTCCATTGAACAAGGGTGTGTCGATCGTGATGCCTGTGTTGCTAAGAGAGTATCCAGTGGAGTGTTCACAAATAGGAGTGTCTGCAATGGAATGTCCGATGATGAAGATTGTGATGCCTGTGTGGCATAGTTCGTAGAGAATATACAGTGCAGCGTTGCCAAATAGGAATGTATGCAACAACGTGTCCATTAAAGAGAGTTATGTTGTGTGAAATCGACAACAAAATATGAAAACCCCCTATCAAGTTTTATTTTGTACTGTTGTAAGCCTTAGCTGAGACTGAGACCAACAACCACTTTAAAATTTAGGTGCTTAAAATATTAATCCTGACGTCGTTATGCGTGTTCATGTGTCGTCTATTCCTGTTCACGTGACGGCGAATTTAGTGTTAGTCAGCAGTATAATTAAGAAGTGGATATGAGTAGGTGAAAGTCGCTGAAATATAAATGACAATGGGCAAATTCACTATTAAATCTCTGATTAAAATTATGTATAAATAAACTTATGTTGAATGTAATCGATAAACACACTTCAGTAGGTCTTCCCGGTTCCATCTGTTGGAGCTTCCCTTAAAGGGCTTCCATGTTTTTCCCTTTTCCACTGAGTAGTGCGTAGATGGCCGTAACAGACAACGTAGTGTTATCTCGAATCCTGACACAGTCTGTCGTAACCGCAAGATCTCCTCTCGGACCCATTTTCAACTTAAACATTTCGTGTTCAACACAAGGATAAAATCAATTCACTCCGCAAAGAAAAAAGAAAACTAATCTTAATTATAAATAGTAAATAATGATTAATTGATTTTTATGTTACATTGCTAAGATATATGGAAAGCGAATTAGGAAATCTAAGATGCAAATGCTAGAAAACAAAGAAAACAGATTACTTTCGTGACGAAGATACCATTCGGTAAAATAATTGCCTCCTTTTTACCTCCTTTAAATTATCAATAAATATCTTCCAACGAAGGAGAAAACATATTTGGAATACAAGTGAACGGTTGCCTGCGCAGCCGTAAGAGCATCGGAAAACAGTATAGTGAAAATGAAATTAAGGCAAAGGAATTTGGAGTCGCATATGTTGAAGATTATAATCTTTGATTCTTTTGACATGTGAGATATTGGTAGGAGAATAATAAAAAGGGATGAAGTTAATATTATTATTATTTTAAATTTATTTTTAAATATGGGAAGAAAATTTAAGTAACTTTTATTTCCTAACTTTAAGTTGTTATATTAATATCGACCCTCCCTATTTCAGCATTAAGTGATTATTGTGGGTTGAGATTATCCATGGGAGGAAAATTTATCAAGAGCATTGAAATGATATTTTTGTTAAGTAATGTACATGTCCTGTATGTATGAAACTATGAATAAAAAGCTTGTGACTTCAATGTTTAGAGTTGGTCGGCATGTTGTTGAAATAACTTCTTAATTTTAAAACTAAAATTAAAGTTAAGCTTTATTCACATAATTGCATGGATAACTGATATAAATATGTGTAAATAATAGTCTATGGGAAAAATTGAATGATGCTTAATAAATCAGACTTCCTTGCAATTAAAAAAAAAAAAAAAAAAACTATAAAATACAAGTGTAAATTTTGTTAAATATTATATAATAGATTAAATAGTTAATAAAGAGGATGTATATGTAAATAGATGATAACTTAATATATTTATAATTAAATTATAGTTGATATATGGAAGAATTATGTAAATAATATATTTAATAGAGAGTTAATAAAAGACATGTATATGAAAATCGATAATAATTTAATATATTTATAGAAATATTCATTAAGTTTTAATAATAATTAATATTATGTTTCATTGAATATTTAATAAAAAATTAATAAATAAGATATTTATATGTAAATAAATAATAATTTAATATATAGATAAATGTTTTTCGCATTAATCATATCATTAGGATTTGGTTGATGTTTCAAACCAACTAATGTGGTTTATTCTTAGAATAAATTGAAAAAATCATCCAAAGTTCATGTATAAATAGTAAGGATACACCATGTTCCAAGGTTAGCTAATAAAAACTAGTAGTTTGAAAACTAGCTATTGGAAATTAGTGAGATATGTAATTTATTTTTTATTAGATTTAATTTAGTTATAGATTATTAAATAATCTAAATGGTTGAAAACTAGATGTTATGAGTACTAATAATAGTGATAAATATATTGATAAGAAAACTAAGCAGGTTAAAGATAATTTATTAATATTTTATTAAATAATAATAAAGCTGTAAGGTTTCCATATTATTTTTATCTCCCTTTATGATTTTATGGCACTAAATTTATAATACTAATTAATTCCTATCTCTTTAAGATTATTTTGACTCGTGCTCTTAATCTCTTTTCACCTTATTCATTATTTCAGAGATTATGTTAGAACTAATCTTGATTATTATTTAATATTGCATAACAACTTTTTCTAGTATCTATAACTTATAGCTTTATTATCATTTAACAAACACTATTTTTATTAATAGATTACTTTTAACCCCGTTGATTAATATTGCCTAACTACTTTTTCTACTATCCATAACTTATAGCCTTATTATTATTTAATAAACACTATTTTTATTAATAAATTATTCTTAACTCTATTGATTAGTTTTCTTATCAATATATTTATTACTATTATAAGTACTCATAACATCTATTTTTCAACCATTTAGATTATTTATAATTTATAACTAAATTAAATCTAATAAAAAAATAAAAAAATATTTACTACTTGTCTAACTAATTTCCAACTGCTAGTTTTCATCATCTGATATCGACCATGATACATCTTTTCCATTTATATGTGAAGATTGTATGAGGATGAACCACATTAGTTGGCTTGAAATGTCAACTAAATCCTAATGATGTGATTAATCCAAAAGACATTTATCTACAATATGGATCACAAAAGTCTCAGATCTCACAATTTAATATACCGATAGAAATAATTATTAAACTTTAATAATAATTAGATGGTATAATAATGAAAAAAAATAGATGTAATATTATTAAATTGTATTTGCTATTTAAATGTAAATACGGGATATTATATTATTAATAATATATGGATTAGATTAATTTAAGATAGATTAAGTACTCTAATTTAATTTTCTTAGTAATAGATATATGGTAAGGTAATTTCAATTTTGTTATCATATGGGTATGTTGGTATACATTGATATAAATTTAGCAATAATGATGATATTTGAAAATGAAATATAGTTTTGATATGAATGATGGTTATGATATGAGGTTATATTGAAATGCGGTTCCTTCTATTATGTGATGTCATGACATATCTTCGATGCATATATGTTAATTTTAAAACTTATGATGACATTTCAAGATGTGAAGCATGTGGTTATTGCATGCATATTTTATGAAATACATAAAAATGCATGTTGTACTATTCATAATATTTTGATAATAATGATGTTATGCATGATGTGGTATATGAATTATTTTCTATGATGTTATGCATGATGTGGTATATGAATTATTTTCTATGATGTTATGATAATAACTAATGTATTAGTTACATTTTGAGATGTGGTGATTTCCAGGAAATCCAAAAATAGGCAGAGATGGTAGGTTTATTTGATGATCTCATGGGAGCCCGTACCTACGAGGGAGAATATGTAACAACATATGGGTTGGGGACATACTCAATCGACATTACATATGTCATTAGTTCATTTGTCTTGTATAGCTCTTGATGCATAGCACTTAAGGGGTTATGGGACCATCCTGAGGAGGCTAAGTGTGTGATATTTTATTGGGATGCTAAAGTCTAGTGGGAGTGTAAGAAGTTCGATGCATGGGGTTGTGCATCTTAGTGAGTGTGGAGAGAGTGGGCCAACCTTTTGAAATGTCTCGAGTACTGTTCCATGGAGTATTGAGTCGGGTGCCTGCATTGGCGAAGATGAGGTCTAAGCCAGGCGCGAACCTTGGGTGATGGTATAGACTAATAAAGCTTTTTGTTTCGTTGCGAAAGTTGGGAAAAAAGACAGAGATTCCTTGGGATTTGCCTGGTGATATGAAAACTTTGGATGCATGTCGGTTATACTAGTTCAACAAGGGGTGTAGAACAAACATGAAGTAATAAATAACTAAATAAAATAAAATGTTAAATGATTCAACATAAATTTGGGATGAAGTTACTTAAAGAGGTGGAGTATGTAATGGCCAAGTATGTAATGCCTCTAATAATAAATAATAAAAAATAATGTTAAATAATATAATATAATACAATATTAAAATATAAGTAAATAATAATAGACAATAAAGAAAATATAGAATAATAATAATAGTAATAATTATGAATAATGAAGAGAATATAATAATAAATAAATAAAATCGTAAACAATAAATTGGAGTTCTAAAAAGCTATATATAAAAATAAACTATAAAAATGGTAAGAATATGTAAAGTTAACAAAAAGTAAAAGGGTCCCGGATGCGAGTGTGTAACATTGCGTTCTATACGTGGGCGGGTTGGAGGGTTGGCGCGTGGCTTATTACCACCGTCATCCAGCCTCACGTGATTCTAGTCATTAAGTCTTTTGCTAACATCTTCAATGCTACGTTAATGCAGCTCATCCCTCCACACCAGCCTGCAAGTTCATCTGCCATGGCACCCCTCCAAGAATTCATTCATTCTCCTCCCCTACGCGCCTGTTGTTCCTTTGCTACCGCAGAGCCTCTCTCTCGGACCAGACCAGGGAAACGTTGTGCTCAGGGAATGTTGTGTTGTTCCCTTGCTGTCGCAGAGCCTCGCTCTCATACCAGACCAACCCTATGAATCCTTGACCCGTGAACGATAGGATATACGGTAAATCCTAGAGGGTGGAGTCTCGATTACGCTTAGGGATCCTCGGCGATTGTATGGCAGGATGTACGATAAAGCCTACAGACAAGAAGATAGGAAAATTACTCACGTTGTAGGTGGAGAAATTTGGTGGCACCCATGCTTGTTTAGGGCCTAAGGATATGATGGGGAATGTTGTAAAGCCTGATTCCATTGATCATAGGGAGGTGGTTTAGCCTCGTGAAGCCCTAGTTTATTTATGGATATGAGTACCACATTCATGCTTGGAATATGGCACAAGGTTGATTGGTTGAAAGAAAGATTTGCTTCAACCAATCTATAGTTTTGTGGTTTGTGGAAGTCCCAAACCTGGTTAGCTTTTGCATTCATTAATAAGAGTTCCATTTCCTTGGTATTTCATGTGTAAGTGTATTGGTTTATATGTGTATTTTATGGTTGTTGTATCCTTGTTATTTCTATTATTTATATGTTTCTTATGAGTATGTTTTATGACATATGACTGACATTATGTTTTTATTTGTAAATGAATGAACAATGAATATATGACGTAATGGATTATAATTCACCTAATGTGATAAGGCATCAATTCTTCTTAGTGATTCTCAAATAAGTATGAGATCTCTATGACGAGATCTATTGTTATGACCTGCAGAATGCATATTTGTGACATGTTTAACGAAACAATTGTCATGGCTAGTATGGGTCTAGTCAAATCATTGATAAAATGTTTGCATCAATACCTTTGTCTCAGTATTCTTTATCATTTTTTAAGTTTTCATGAAATTCTTAGCAGTGGGCTAAGTCTTGGCCCGAAAAATGTGGCATAAAATTTGGGGTTGTTGGCACAAAGCTACCTGAAAAGGTCCATAGTTGTTGGCATGCGCTTGTTGTGGGAGTGACTGGAGGGTCCCAATCACATGCATGCCCATGTCATGGAAGCAACTGAGGCTCTTGGTCAGTAAATGTCAGGTTACCTCGGGTGTTGGTCATCTGGAAGGGTTGGCTGGCTCTTAAAGGTTTTGTAACATGTGTAAAAGGTTAGATTGGTTGTTTTTTGTTGGTTAAACTTTCTTAACTATACATGGGGAGTTGAATAAGATCATAGCATCCTCTTATCACATGTTTACCCTGGCAGACCGGTTAACTTGGGTATGGGAGGAGGGTGTTACAGATTGGTATCAGAGCATGGTTCACCCCTTGGACTAGATGGGCATTGTGTTGGCCATGTGTTCATGTCAGTTACGTATATGTTCCTTATATGTTTGGTTTATGTGCTTGTTGCATATGCATGGTGTTGGTCATGGTCATAATTGTGTCATCATGTGAAAGTTGATGGTGTTCTTGTTGAATGTGTCGTCATGAGTGTATGTCGGTTATACATTGTCTATGCACGATGGTTGTTACATGTTGTTAAGCATATATTGATATGGTTGTAGTTATCATGAATGAGGTATCATGTGTGGTTGATATGGTCATGCATTGATGACTAGACTATGGTTAGGATGATATCTATAAGTTGCTACAATTATGTTTATACATGTATTGCGCTTATCAGGTTGATCTTGCAGATCATACATTCTCCCCAAACTATACTAAGGTATGTTGAATATGTTTATATTTTTGTTTCGCTGACATAGTATACTTGGCAGGAAAGAGATCAAAGATCACTAGTAAGATGGTAGACTACAGTTCACCAGATTCTCCTTATGGAATAGATGATAAGCGTGGTGTTGGGCACTCTTCTAACTTAACAAATACATTGAGAAGTTTGAAGGCATAAATAAGAATTTGTAAAGTAGACAATGACAAAATCATGTAGGAACTGGATAAACAAGTATAAGTTAATGTAGTAATCCTTCGGAGTTTTTCAGAATTGTAGAGACTAGGACCACTTCGGATCAATCATGGTCAAGTTGATAGGATTAATGGGGCATATGGAAGTACGTATCATGTTGGTCATAGGTCAGAGAGGGATGATGCAGTTAGAGATGGCAATCTCTTGGATAGTATAGATAGGAGAGGTTCTGGTTCTACTTCTGACAAGCACTATGATCGTCATCGTTATCACCCTTACAACAGGAGTGATAAGGGTTACTTTCTATATGAGTTCAAGAAATCTAAGCCACCTACCTTTCATGTATATTTGAATAATCTAGAGGATTCAAAGGCTTGGTTACCTAGGATGAAGAAGTTCTTTGAATTGCATGAGTACATAGAGAATATGAAGGTCATAATAGCTATCTTCATCCTCAAAGGGAAAGCAAATATCTGGTGAGAAAATCTAAAGTGGGTCAAATACATTATAACCAAATATTTTAGTTGGCATGAATTCAAGATATGTTTAAGGAAGAAGTACTTGTCATATAGGTACTACGTCATCAAAGCCAAGGATTTTTATGAGCTTAAAATGGGATTGAGGAGAAATAAGGAGTATATGACCAAGTCCTTGGAGTTATTTAGGTATGTACCATATATTAAAGATGAGAAAGATGAATTTCAATGATTTGTTAGTGGATTTACCTTATCATTTAGAGATCGGATTGAGTATGATGAGCCTCAATCACTTAAGGAAGTTATTGGTAAATTGAATCATTTCTATGAAAAGTCAAAGCATAGGATAAAATATTTGCAAGGATGGAAATAGAAAGATAAAGGTAAAGGAAAATGGAAGCCAAAAGGAATAAGGCCTCAAAATGTAGAAGAGAAAGAGAATGTTGCACCATACAAGAATTTCAACGTAGATAGATAGGGAAATTTGTTATAATAGGATAATAGAGTTGATGTTACAAGACTGTTGTAGAGTTGGACATGTGGTAAGGAACATCTTAAGGGGGATTATTGGCAGAATCAGGGTGGCAGGCCTTATATTTATAGTCCATACGAGGTGTAGACTATTGGGGATGTTGAGAAGAACATTCATTATATCTATGCAATGCTAGACAATAGGATGCCATATCATCAGGCATCTATCATTGAGATGGACAGTAAGCTTTGTGATTAAGTTGTTTCTATTTAGATTGACCCTATTTCTAATTATAGTTATTTTAACCCTGAATTTGTGGATAAGTGTGGTTTGAATAAAGAAATGAATGCGGAATCTTGGTTAGTGCAATTTCCTACAGGTACAAAGAAGAGAGTTCACCATTGGGTAAGAGCCTGTTTTTTAAGTTTAATGCTATGCCTACATCAATTCATTTGAATATATTGTCATTGGGGTCATATAGTATACTATTGGGTATGGAATGACTATATCTTCATAGGACCAAGGTAGGTTGTTATGACAAATCCATTGAGTGCTTGGATGAAACTGGAGAACAAATAATCTTGTAGGGTAAAAGAAAAGAACATCAGTTAGAATGGTGACAACAATGCAGACAAATTGCAGTCACAGAAAAGGGTGTGTGTAATTTTCAATGCATATTTCTAGTGATGAAGGTAAGAAGGATGAGGATGTAGAGATGCTAAGAAGGTACCTTGTTTTACAACACTATCAAGACGTGTTTCCAAAATATATATCAGAGTCACCACCTCGCAGGGAAGAAGAATTTTCTGTTGAGTTGGTACGAGGGGCAACACCAACATCAAGGGCACCGTTTTGAATGAACACTCCAGAGTCAGGAGTGTTGAATTTATAGTTGCATGAAACGCTTGATAATGGATACATTAGGAAACTTTTATCACCATGGGGTGTACCCATATTGTTTTTGAAGTAGAAGGATGGTACTCTCAGGCTATGCATCGATTACATGAAGTTAAACAAGGTGACCATCAAGAATAGATATCTGTTGTCGATGATTGATTACTTGTTTGATCAATTGAAGGGAGAAATAGTGTTCTCAAATATTGATTTGAGATCTAGATATTTTTAGGTACACATCAAGGAAGAGGACATATATAAGACAACTTTACAGACTAGTTATCAGAATTATGATTTTGTTGTAGTTGCATTTGGTTTGATTAGTGCTCTAGCTACCTTTATGTGCTTCATGAATAACGCGTTGTGTTTTTATATCGAAAGTTTGTTATTATATTTATTGATGACATCTTGATATATTCTAAGAATGAGGAATAACATGTCTAGAATATAGCAGTAGTTTGGAGATTTCTAAGAGAGCATCAGTTGTATTCTAAGAATAGAAAGAGTAGTTTATTTTAGACACAAGTTCATTACTTCAGGCATGTGGTCTCCAAGGAAGGTATAACAATGGATCCAAAGAAGATAAGGGCTATCATGCAGTGGGAACCTGCTAAAAACGTGGATGAGGTAAGATCATTTATGGGGCAAGTAGGCTAATATAGGAGGTTCATCAGGAACTTCTCTCAGATTGCATATCCTATTATGTCATTGCAGAGGCAAGGTAAGGAATTTGAATGGATAGAGGAATGTGCAGCAAGTTTTTGAATAGTTGAAGAAGTTGTTGACAAATGATCCAATGTTAAAGATTACATATCCAAACAAAGAGTTTGTGGTATGTACATATGCTTGCAAGAGGGTGGAGTCCTTACTGCAGGAAGGACATGTAGTATGTTATGAGTAACAAAAACTAAATGAGCATGAGCAGAATTATCTGACACATGATCTTAAGTTGGCAGAAATCATACATGCATTAAATATGTGGAGGCATTATCTTCTTAGCAGGAGGTTTGTATTGATGAATGATAATAGTGGTTTGAGAGACTTATTTGATCATCTGAATTTGAATGCTAGGCAAGCTAGATGGTTGGTCACAAATAGTGAGTTTGATTTTGAGATCAAGTACATCAATGGGAAAGAGAACATAGTTGCAGATTCACTTAGCAAATGGTTACAGGTGAATGATATAGAAACTACGAGTTCTTATGGGACAAACATATATGACCGTATCTGACAGGAAAGTTAGCAGGATGACAGGTACAACTTATGCATATGTTACAATAGGGTACAGATGATCAGGATGTGGACTAGCTCACGAAGACTATATGGAGAGAGTTCCATGTGAAATTGTATGCAGGTCACATAGGATATCAAAAAACATTGACATTAGTCAAGAAGTTTTATTATTAGCGGAATCTGAAAAAGGACATGGCATAGTTTGTGGTTAGATTCTTGGATTATTAACAGTTAAAATAAGAGTGTAAGCATTCAGGTGGATTACTACAGTCAATTCCAATTTCAGAGTAGAAGTGGGAGGTAATTTCCATGTATTTTATTATAGGTTTTCCAAAGACATTTAGACAGCATGATTCCATCATGGTTGTAGTGGAGACATTGCAAAAGGTAGCGAACATCATTCCAATGAAGTCTACATATTCAAGTAATGATGTAGCACAGGTATTTTTCAAAGACGTGTCATATTACATGGCGTCCCAAAGAGTATTATGGCAGACATGGATGCTAAGTTCACTTCCAAGTTTTTGAAGTAGTTTTTTGCAAGATTGGGGAAAGAGTTTGCCTTCAATGCAACTTATCAACTGCAGAAATATGGACAGAAAAATAGGGTCAACAAGGTATTCGAGGACATGTTGAGGATGCATGTGGTGCATCAACAGTGGTAGTTGGAAGAGCATCTTCGACTGTTTGAGTTTTCTTACAACGATGGGTAACTGGAATCCTTGAGGATGATTTCATACGAGGCATTGTATGGGTGGAGTTTTAATACTCCCATCAGTTGGATTGATCCAGAGAACAAGGTATTGATTAAATTGATCATGTCGACAGAAATGGAATATGAAATGTAGGTAATCAAGAATCATCTAAAGGCAGCACAATACAGGAAGAAAAGTTATGCAAATTGGAACAAGTTGTTTAAGGAGTTTGAGGTTGGGGAATAGGTGTACTTTCACATCAAGCCAAATAAGAGTTCCTTGAGGATTGGTTCATGTTCCAAGCTGGCACCTTAGTTTTGTTGACCTTTGAAGATTCTTGAAACGGTTGGATGAGTAGCCTATCGACTTGCACAACTTTTGAAAGTGAAATTCCATGATGTTTTCCATGTGTGATTTGTTAGTAACTATGTTAAATATGTTGATCATGCAATTGAATTGTTTGTATTTCAGGTGGAGCCCTAAAGGAGAATTCTAGCTGGAACCACAGTGTATACTGCATAGAAAGACACTGATGCTCCGGAACTAAGAAATCAAGTAGGATAAAGTGCAATTGAAGCACTTTGGGCCTGCTGAAGCTACATGTTAGAAGGGAGATAAGATGTGGGCTATGCATCCTTCTCTATTCGTTGGTTGAGCGAATTTTCTAAATAATTATTTCGGTATATGTATGCATATGGATATAAATACATCCATGAGCTATGATATAAAGCTTTAATAAGCGGTATGGGTGTCATGTCATTATGGTTGTCATGTCGTTATGATGTCATCTTGGGTTTCTTCTTAGCAGGTTCATCATTGTAAATAATACAACGAGCTATGTTATAAAGCTCCATGGGCACTATGTTTTGTTTTCAATGGTCTTGTTGGTTTTAGGTGTCATCGAACACCAATGACAGTGTTCCCCCATGGTGGGGGGGTTCCATAACATCCCTAGTGGAAATTCCATGTAAATAAAAGTTAATAAAGGAAAAATAATAACCATGATCATGGGATACATATTCCAAAATAAATTTTGGGAAAAACGTCCTAGTGGGTGGGTGTTCATTTCAATTATTATGGCTAAGGAAATTGGGAAACGCAATGAAAAAAGCTTTGGAAAGGCATGAGACATTAATTTGTATTTTATTTATGAAAATAATGGATTTTACGAGAAAACTAAGGTGAAATGTCACAAGTTTCATGTGAGGAGGAAAATGAAGGAAAATAATGGCAAATTGAAGAAAATAGAGGCCTCAATAATAAAAGGGCTTCTAAGGATTAGTTGGTACTTTTTGTCTGTTTAGTTTTGGAGCTCCTCTCTCTCTATTCTTTCTCTCACACACTCATGGACACAGAGTTTTCTGGGAGCACTTCAGCATTGGATCAAGAAAATTAAAGAAGGAAAGAGGAAGAAAATATCAAATAAGGAAGAGAAGGACCAAGTGGCTACAATGGGATTATATGCAGGTATCGATTTGCATGTATGATTTCCTTACTAGTTTTGGCATGCATGGTTATGCATGTGTGTTATTGGTTCCCTTAATATCATTGGTATGGGTTTTTATAGGGGTGACATTGTCTTTCAACCTTTCCATTCCATTTTCTCGATAGACGTGGTGTGATGGGGTTCTCATGTTTTAGTTGAGTTGGATTGTCACATGGATTCGAAACTAAGTGAGGTTATCTATGAAGCAAGTAACACAGGGTCTAGTGATCCCTGAATCATACTCTAGATTGTGGTAAAGTGTTTTCCTATTAGCCCCTGAACCAAACTATGGGTTGCAATAAAGCAAGATTTTGTGTCACCTTGGTGGGCCTAGGAATCCTAGATGAATGAATGGTGAGGTAAACAATAAATCCTAGAGGTTGGTGCAATTTATCAAGCCTAGGAATCCTTGGCCAATGAATGACATGATATATGGTAAACCCTAGAGGTTGGAGTCTTTATTAGGCCTAGGGATCCTCGGCCATTGTATGGTAGGATGTACGATAAAGCCTAGAGACTAGAATACATGCAATTCCTCATGGTGTAGGTGGAGAAATCTTGCGGCATCCATGATTTTTTAGGGCCTAGTGATCTAGTGGTGATTGTGGTAAAGCATGGTTCCATTGATAAGGGGAAAGTGGTTTATCCTTGGGAATAATTGGTTGATTTATAATTTTGAGTCCCAAATTCATGCTTGGAATATGTTTCGACGATGATTGGTGGGAAGAAATATTTGGCTCAGCCAATCTATGGTCGGGTGGTATGTGGAAGTCCCAAACCCATTTTGATTTTTCACTTATTAATAAGAGTTACTTCTCTTTGGTATTTCATATGTAAATGCAGTGGTTTATATCTATATTTTGTGGTTGTTATATCCTTGTAATTTATGTTCTTTATAAGTTGGTTATGAGTACATTTTATGAAAGTAATGATATATGGATCTCATCATGTTTTGATTTGTAAATGAATGAACAATGAGTATATGACATAATAGATAATAATTCATCTAATGTGATGAGGAAAAAATGCTTCTTAATGATTCTCATATATGTATGACATCCCTATGATCACATCTATTGTTAGGACCTTAGAATGCATATTTGTGACATGTTTGAGGAAATGTCTATCATGGCTAGTAGGGGTCCAATCGATCCATTAATAAAATGTTTGCATCAGTACCTTTGTCTTAGTGTTATTTATCATTTATAAAGTTTTCATCAAGTTTTGGTCAGTGTCTTGAGCATGGAAAATTTTAGGGGGTATTTTTCGCCCAATAGGCTAATTTTCTATGATTTTTCCACAAAAATGATTCGCCCATTTCCAATTTTTATAAAATATATTCGCCAAAATTTTAAAATATAAAATTATTTTACCTTAAAAATCACCAACATTATATAGAGACTATATAGAAAATCATTATAAATTTAAATAATTTTACAAATATATCAATAAACATTTTATAGTTTGCATATTATGGGTTAGTGAGATTTGCCAATATTTTTAAACTTCAAGAAAATTTTCCATCCATAAAATTTTCCTTGGCCTTGAGTCTTGGCCCTAAAAAAATGGCACAAAACTTGGGATAGTTGGCACATAACTAGATGAACAATTCCATAGTTGCTGGCATTCCCTTACTATGGGAACTACTAGATGGTCGCATTCGCATGCATGTCCATGTCATGGGAGTGACTAAGGGTATAGGTTAGTAAAATGTCAAGTTACCTTAGGTTTGGTCATTTGGAAGGGTTAAATGGCTCTTGAATGTTCTATAACATTTGTAGAACATCAAATTGGTTATGTTTTGGGGGTTCCACTTCGTTAAATGTACATGGTGAGTTGATTCATATCATAGTATCATGTCCTCACATGTTTACCCTAGCAAACCGATTAACTTGGGTAAATGTGGGAGGATGTTGTTACAAAAAAATTACGAGCTTTGGTCTTTAAGAATGAAGACATTTTTGCAAACCAAAGACTGTTGGAATACCCTATAGAATGGTTAGGTAGAGCGGAAACAAGAAGAATTAGCCTCCATGAATCATAATTAGAGAAATTTCACTATAGAACTCAGGAATAAAGAACATAGATCCAAATGTTGGATACAAAGCTCAGTCGATGACTCTATATTTGACAAGATAACCAGCGCATCAAAAGTAATAGAATCTTAGGATATTTTGAAATATTCATGTCAAGGTAATGATAAAGTGAACATTGTTAAATTAGAGACATTGAGAGCTCATTTCAAAACCCTGAAGATGGCTGACATAAAGAATATGGAACATTTCATGACTAGAGTCATGGGCATAGTCAATCAGATCAAACTCATTAGTGAAACCGTTACATATCAGAAGATTGTTGAACATATTCTTCGAATGCTACCTGAGAAATATGACATGATTGTAATAGCCATTACATAATCCAAAAAATTTTACATCTTTCTCAGTAGAACAATTGATTGGATCACTTATAGCACATGAAACAAGACTTAACTTGGCAGAAGATTCCATCGAACAAGATTTCAAAGCACAACTCTCTCTTGGCATAGGCAGAGGAAGAGGCTATAGTGGTAGAAACAAGCAAGGTAGAGGTCAAGGCAAAGTCATATCAGATCATGATCATGTAACAAATCAGTCAATACCTTCATAAAACCAAACACAGAGAAGAAGAACATGGAGAAAATCTAATGTCCAATTCTATTACTGCAAGAAATTTAGGCATTATGAGCATGAATGCAAAAAGAAAAAAAAATATCAACAAAGAGGCGGTGTGCATCTCTCCAACAATGAAGGAGAATCCTCTGAAACAATGTTTCTTTCGTGCCATCTTTCTAAAGAGAGTCATAGTGAGGACCTTTGCTTGTTGGACAATGGTTGTAGTATTCATATGACAGGTAACACAAATCTACTTTATTGCATTGATGCTTCCTTAACATTTGAAATTACTCTTGGAGATCATTCACATATTAAAGATGAAGGGAAAGGTATTGTGCCTGTTCTTACCAAAGAGAATCAACAAAAATACATAATTGATGTTTATTATATTCCACATATGAAGTAGAAACTCATTATTATAGGACAATTGGTTGAATGATTATGATGTAATATTCCAAGAGAACACATGTTATATCTACGAGAAACCTCCCAATAGAAGAATGATAGAAAAGGTTGAAAAAACCAAGAATAGGATGTTTCCATTGACTCTTAGAAGTCAAAATATTTCACAGTATTTTTCCCACAATGCGTCATGAATAGATGAGTCTGAGCTATGGAATTTGAGCTATGGGAATATTCTATTCAAGAGTCTAATTATTCTTAAGAAAATCAATGGTCATTGGTCTTTCTGTTATGAATGAAAAATATTGAAATTGTGAAATTTGTATTCTAGAAAAGCACAAAAGAGTTTTTTGACATCTTCCACTAGACAAAAAGAGCCTTTAGAGCTAGTCCATACAGATATATGTGGCCCAATTAAAACACATTATGTTGGTGGAAGCCTCTATTTTCTCACATTCATTGATGATTATAGCAATAAAATATGGGTTTATTTTCTCAAAGATAAATCAGATACTTTCTTAAGGTTCAAAGAAGAAGCAAAAATGTATACTAGAAAGCCTTTAGAAGTCATCCGATCATAAAAAGGAGGAGAGTACAACTCCAATGACTTCAAGTCTTTTTGTGAACATCAAGGAATCATCATGTAGAACACAACAATATATACTCCAAAACAAAATTTAATAGAATAAATTAAAAATCACTCAAACATGAATATGACCAGATGTATGGTTCGTGAGAAGAAATTGTCAAATGACTATTGGGTAAGTAGTTTTGACAACAATATATTTTCTCAACATATCTCAAACAACCAGTGTCCAAGATATAATACATCATGAATCCTGGGATGGTAAAAAGGTAAATGTATCTCACTTTATAATTTTTGGATCAGTAGCATTTGCACATGTTCTTGAGCATTTAAGAATGAAGCTTGATGATAGGAGTGAAAGATGTATTTTCGTAGGCTATAGTGAGCAGTGAGAATCCTATAGACTTTACAATCCAATTATGAAGAAGTTTGTTTTAAGTAGAGATGTTAATTTTTTTGAAAATAAATTGTGGTCTCATCATAGTGACAAAGATTTAAATCAGCATGTTTATCATATTGAGAAGACCATCAGAAAACAAGAAGAATCAAATAAACTTATGAGAAAGAGCATGAGTTTAATCAACATAATATGCTTTCCTTTCTTTCATCTCAACCAACTCATTTTGAAGAAGTAGTTAAATATAAACATTGACTTCATGCATTCAATCAAGAAATTGTTGCCATATAGAAGAATCAAACCTGGGAGTTAGTTGATCTCCCAAGAGTCGAAACCAAAATTGGTGTAAAATGGGTATATAAGGCCAAGCTAAATGAAAAAGGATAAATTGAGAAACATAAGGCAAGGTTGGTTTCCAAAGGATTCTCACAACAGTTTGGTGTCAACTATCGTGTAACCACACTTCTCCCACATCTACCAAAGTAATTGTCCAACTGGGGTAAACATGTGACTAGAGGCTACTATGAAATTATTCAACCTCCTAGGTCACCTTAAGGAAGCGAAATCGATGGAAACACATCAAACATACCTTCCACATTAGAAGCAACACTCCTAGGAGGAAACACAGCCACTCACGTATCCTTCCGTTGGGTACCATTGAGTTTTTTGATCTCTTTACCTCTAGATGCTCTCATTCTATGGCCATGCCAACATCCAGGGACCTATGGATGCTCCCACAAGCCTACATGCTTGCGGCCAAGGACTTCTCCCAGTAGACCTTTGCTACCATCTGTGAAATTAAAGGAACTTTTCTAGCCCAGAATTGTGGCCACTGCCCAGAACTTGCTGTAACTTTCATAATCCATTAAACACATGATTACAATACTAATAAACCAAAAAAAAACTTCAAGACTATGCCTGACCATCCCGAACTAGGATTGACAATCTATCAAACACTTGGCACCAATGAAATCTACAGTTCTAGGGTACAAGACAGAACATGAATGACACAAAAATCTTATGAAACATGAAAAGAAGGATCGCCATCTTCTCCCTTGAACTGTTATGAAATCAATTAGGTCTTCAATCCATTATTTGTACCATTACAAGTAAATACATGAAGTAACCATGAGGTGAACCAGAAAATTAACCAGACTTATAACCACCATAAAACAATTGAAATGATAGTGAGATAACAACCATTAAATCCATATATAAATAAGTACAAAATGAAGATAACTTAGCTTTTATTAACTATAGGTAAATCCGACTAGGTTCATGACATCCACGTACCACCCAATTGTAGACATTTGTGACCCAAATATTTCTTTCAGCAAGTCATCCTTGTTCCATATTCCAAGGATGAATGTGGGATCTCATGGATAAACCAATCCAAAAATAGCTAATGGAATCTAGAGGTTAAACCACTTCAACCCTTAGAAAACCATGATCACACCAAAATTGGTACTCCGATCACAAAACCGAACTGAACTTGTAATTCTATCCTGAATCCATTACTATCCTTGAGGAATTTTCCATCTCATTATCTCTTAGGCTTTACAAAAATCCAATCCCAGATCACTAGGCGCTAAATCGAGACACCAGACACTCTGGAATTAACACAATCCAAATTGGATCACTATGCCCTAAACTGAGACTCCTCCCTCAGGATTTACTGTGTATCTTGACAAAACCAGTCAAGGGATTCCTAGGATTTTTGGGAATGAACCTTAAGACCACCTCCACCCAGGATTCTGAAATTCATTCAGCAATTCCAAATCTAAAGACTGAGATAAACATCACAACACACCATGGCATATGGAAAAAGGCAAGTCTAGGTTGAAAATCATTTTCATAACCCAAGAAAAAAAATACCGACAGCAAGAGAACCATATGCGAACATGAAAAGCCATGCATGTGAAAATAAACTAGGAAACCACGCATGCAATATGTTACCTGCAAGTATTCATGCTGAAGTTTCTTGATTTTTCTCTTCCTTCCTTGATCCATGATTTCCTTCCTTCTCTTTTCTTTCTTTTTCCTTCCTTTCTCCAAAGCTAAACCTAAGGAAAACTTGAGCAAATAACTCACCAATTGTGATCCTCATAAGCCTTTTTATCAATGAGGCCTCTATTTTATTCGTTTTCCATTATCTTCCTTCAATTTCCTCCTCACATGCAACATGTGACCTTTCACCTTACTTTTCTCCCCTTTTCCTTTATTTTCATAAATAAATGTGCCAAAAATTCCTTCATGCCTTTGCCAATTTCCTTTAGCCATAAACACATCCAGTGATGCCCACTAGGATTTCTTTGCCCAACATTCAACTTGGAATATGTGTCCCTTAACTATGGTCTCATTTTTCCTTTATTAAATTTTATTACATGAATTTTTCACAAGGGATGTTACAAAACCGTCCCATTTGGGGAACACAATCCTTGGTGTTAAACCACACTAAGACCTTAGCAAAACCATTTAAAAGAAAACATAATGCCAATGGATCTTGATAACTTAGCTCATTGTAATATTTACAATGAATGACCTACTCAAAGGAAACAAATCATGAAAACATGACAACATACTACATGTTGGAGCTTTATAACACAACTCATTATGGTATTTACAATAATAATCACATATACACACATACACATTTTCTAACCAATAAATAAAAGGATATCATCCCTGTATCAATCAATAAGGGGATATATAATCTCACAACTCCACTCTCAATGTATTACTAGCATTCACCTCCTTCCCAGGAAGTGCAAAATCCACTATCATAGTCAAAGTTGCATTCGATGTCCAATGCTATAGTCATGTGTCACTTGTCCTCTCAATGAACAATTATCAGCTCATTGTTCTAGGGTGTACTCTCAATGTGCATTTTATTCCATCTGGAAATGCTAATGACTAAAATAAATATGTCCCCGACCTTCCCTTATCTGCTACATAGTCCCTTGGGAAATATGGTCACCCCCTTCTGTGCAGTCACTCCCCTTCCAATTTCCCTGGCATCCCCTATCCCAGGAGATCCATCCCTTGGAAAGGCTTCCTCTCATCAAAAGATCAAACAACAAGGCATATACGTACCTCAAAACCATAATATCATTCATAGAATTCTCATGGATATCAATGGACACTATTGGGTACGAGTGCCCCACAATGGCCCTGCTCATAATGTGCTTTACCAAGATGTTCCAATTTCTTTCACTATTTGTTTCTAATTCTTGTAGTCGATTTCAACCACCCAACCAGGCATTTCACACTTTTCTATACCAAGCACATAATTCCAATAGATTCAAAATAAATTAAAATATATTCAAATTATACCTCATTGGTGGCTCATCAACAAGGTACATTTACAATTGTGTTCACTTCCTATCAAAACAAGTCAACCAGAAGCTTTGACCAATCATCGTGTATAAACATATCACACCAGGTTATCTCAAAATGCAAAAATCATAGATCAAACTCGTAAATCACATGTAACCATCATAAAACATAATCATAGATCACATGTAATCATCATAGACCAAAATCATAGATCATGTGCATAATAAAACATAAATAAAATATTGATATTTATCCTTTAATAAATCCTTAGGTTGTACCTTTTTCTCTATCCCGTACACACATCAGATCAGTTTCCACACCTAACAAACACCCAATGCCTTCCCCTCAATCATGTGCACATACACATGTTGTGCATCACACACATACAACCACACATGACATACAAAACCATGTAATATATGTACCTACACTTGGTGTACAACACAACACAATACATACACCTACACCCAATGTACAACACAACACATATGTACACCTACAGCAAATGTACAACACAACATATATGTACACCTACACCCTAGGTAAAACACACTGCATCCACATATGATCGATGTACAATGCCACATAATACATGTACCTACACCTAACATACAACACAACACAATACATCTATATCCGATGTACAACACCACACAATGCATTTACGTACACATAGTACAACATAATAGATACATATGTCATGATACCATGGCTACAAAATGCACATACATAGTACCACATATATGCAACACAACATGTATGACGTGCACATAATACCGGATATACACCAGTACCGCATGTACAACATTTATACAGTACCACCTATACATAACACCACCTTCATAATTTGTACATAACATCACATGCATGACATGTACATGACACCACATGTACACATTACCATATGCATGACATCTACACAACAACACCTGCACATAGAACCATATGTACAACATATATACAACATGAGATGCTCACAACATCACTTGTATAATCATGCACACAATATCATATGTACATAACACCACATGTATAACATGCATGTGACACCACATGTACGTAACACTGCATATACAGCATGTGCATAGGATCATCTATACCCAACACTCCATATGCAACATTTTCACAACACTATCTATACCACCATGTACATAATATTGGAAAAAAACATGTACAAACACTATATATGCACAACACCACAACACCACATGTGCACAACATCATAGATGCAACATGTAGAACATATACAACATATGCACAACTTTAGTACCACACATCTAAAACCACACTGTATCTACCAAGCACCCTTGCTTCCAGTGTCTTTCTGCTATCCCCGCTTATCCTAGCATGTCACAAAGCACATTGTTTTCATTCCGCTGGTGTATCCTTCAACATTACCTGTCATAACATAAACATAGGCATAATACAAGCATACAATATCAATTCATATCTATTTGATATTGACCTCATATATTTGTCATGACTACTCTTCCTACTTGATTCCCATAAGACCAAGAATCTCATCATGCCATTCACATGCATAAGCAATCATTCCTCCATAAGAATGATCCCTAACAACCCTGTTTGACACTAACATATATCTCTAGATACATATACATAAACATTAGCATAAAATAATCATGATTCATGATGAGCCTATGAGACATGATCTATGATGACCCTGACAGACATGACATACATACATACATACATACATGTATACCTATATAGACATCAACATAATCACGATCACAACATAATTACAGGATATCATAAGGTCAAGGTTAAGAGAACTCCATTTATCGATGCACATCATGTGTAAAATTGAGAACAACTATTCCCAACATAGCGAAGGAATCAGATGCCTCACATCCATTCACTTTAAATTTCCTATTATATTTCTCATGAATGTACTGCGACTATCCATTTACACCAATGGACCGATCCACTCCAACTGATTTTCATATTCTTACCTTCGACTTCCCTTACTTACGTATCGAGCTTCATCCACGTCTTACATTACCTGCTAGGTTTCATTCACCTCTCTCTGAGCTCCATTAACTTTCCTCTTTTATAACCAATTCCCACGGCTCTCAAAATAGTTAATGCAAGACTGAGAAGCAAACAAGAAGAAAATCATGGAAAACCAACAACAATACGATAGCACAAACAAAATGGTATGGCCATACACCAGACATAGACAAAGTTGCAAATCAAGTGCAAGGAAATCACAAAGTACCAAAAGACCGAGATTAACACTAGACACCATGACTCAATCCCCATAGTTCTCAGTGCTTCAAAGGGAAATCTCTACCTGAGCCCTCTTCAAGATTCCATGGAAATTTCTTTTCCATGCAATCCATTGCATCACACTGACGTCAACACATAACTATCAGTGCATAAATAAACATAAAAATACATTGGTTATCTTGCCTTGTTGTTCCAAGCACATTTCTTGTAACTAAACACATCCACATCATCTCTAAAGGGACTCCAATTCCCTTGACGAATCCACCTATCACTAGAGAGTAGTTAATATACCTATCAAATAGAAGTTCATGAATCTAGCAAATATCCACATAATGTTAGATGAAATCAAGGTTAAGAAGACTTCATGTATGCAAAGCACTCATTTGTCTAGACTTAGGGTTTCCAAACATATCCAAAGGAATTCCTTCCCATTTCCTTTATTTCATATTTTTACCTTGCTGCAATTGATTCTTACTATGCATTGTCACATCACCCAATTGTTATAAACACATCAATTATTACCTTGTCATGCTAATACCAAGCATGTTACCCTACAACTGCTTGCACATGTCAACCACATGTTCCAAATATCAAGACAATCATATATATCAATATGAAATCAACCTTTAACAAGACTAACAAACATGCCATAATCCATAGTCAACTCATAGTCATTAGGCATAATTCTACAATTATCGCCTACTGCACTCAAGTACATATCAATTATCTCAACACATATGTGTTAGTAAAACCATGTTAAAACAAGATCATTTCTTGATGCAATCATATAGATACATACTCATATCATGTGATTAATCAAACATTCGACAAATTATAAATGTACCATGTGACATAATAAACACCAAACACTTAAACACAAAATAGATAGAATAATCAAACATTCAACCACAAAATAGATGGCATAAGCAAGAGCATACCTTAATTTGTCTAGGGTGAGGCTATCTTGTCTGCAGAATCAATCTAGATTAGCATGATATAACTTCACAACATATCAACTCAAACATAAATAAGTCATGATACCCATAACAATAACTAGCTAACATGTTCATATCATAAACTCATAAACAATTTTCATTCATGCATAGCAATCAAATACGCACCATCAGTCTATATTAGTACAACTCATAGTCATTAGGCATAATTCTACAACTGGCGCCTACTACACTCAAGTACATATCAATTGTCTCAACACATATGTGTTAGTAAAACCATCTTAATACAAGATCATTTCTTGATGCAATCGTATAGATACATACTCATATCATGTGATTAATCAAACATTCAACAAACTATAAATGTACCATGTGACATAATAAACACCAAACACTTAAACACCAAATAGACAAAATAATCAAACATTCAAGCACAAAATATATGACATAAGCAAGAGCATAACTTAATTTGTCTAGGGGGAGGCTATCTTGTCTGCACAAACAATCTAGATTAGCATGATATAAGTTCAGAACATATCAACTCAAACATAAATAATTCGTGATACCCATAACAGTAGCTAGCTAACATGTTCACATCATAAACTCCTAAACAATTTTCATTCATACATAACAATCACATATGCAGCATCATTCTATATTAGTACATCACAATTTGATAAATATTTCGACTCATACCTGAATGTCATAAACCTAACCATATACATAGGCCAATCCAATTTAGCATCATACATATAACACCAAGATCTTAAATGCAATAACCCTAGTTATTAAGTTACAAACATATAACAACAAGAAGTTAACCTATAACATACTCATCAACAACATATAACATAATCATAAAGGAATCTTAATATAAAACATAAATAGCAAGGCATACAGCAAGAAGTTACTATCATTCATGACTATCCGACACATGTGAATATGACTATACTAATCAACTAGCATCTATCATGTATGTAACCAAAACATCGGTAGAATGAAAGACATACACATAACCATAATGGATATAACAATCCTTAAATTACATATATGCATGCCCAACATACAAACTTGTATGATGACGTGTTCTTGGCTCGAGGACCAATGTTTCAACTTCACTTTAATGATCTGCATCATCTACTCTATCTCAGTGAACACATTAGCATCATAACATACAAATATCATCATGATGACCTAATTGCATACAATGACTTCACAATGTATGTCTGACCTACCATACATTCATAGCCATAACCATGACAATGCATGCATAACAACATATAGACACTAACATGCATAACAAATGCGTATACGATTAACATGCATTCATGACTAATGCATCCCAACAAAAATGTCATTAGCTTCCACATGAAGACATCACTACAACCATGGTCAACACCATGTAAATGCATCAGGCACATGGACTACGAGCATAACAAACACATATGAAAGCAACATGAATGCATGACCAACACATAGCCCATCAAGTCTGAGACTTGAGCCATGCTTTGATACCAATCTGTAACCACCCTCCTCCCACAACTACCCATGTAACCGACCAATTGGGGTAAACATGTGACCAAAGGCTACTATGATATGATTCAACCCCTAGGTGACATTAAGGAAGTGGAATCGACAGAAACACATCAAACATACCTTCTACATCAGCAGCAACACTCCTAGGAGGCAACCCAACCACTCAGGAATCCTGTCCCTAGGTCCCACTGTGTTTTTTGACCTCTTGACCTCTGTATGCTCTCATGCTATGGGCATGCCAGTGTCTAGAGACCTCTGGATGCTCCCACAAGCTTGCATTCTTGTGTCTAGGGACTTCTCCCAACAAACCTGTCCCAAAGTCGACGAAATTTAAGGCACTTTTCTAACCCAGAATTCCAGCCACTGCCCAGAACATGTTGTAACTTCCAGAATCCATTGAACACATGATGACAAGACTAATAAACCAAAAACTAACTTCAAGACTAGGCCTGACTATCCCCAACTAGGACTGACATTGTGTCAAAAGCTTGGCATCAATTTAGTCTATAGGTCTATGATACAAGGCTGAACATGAATGGCTGAAAACTCTTATGAAACATGAAAAGAAGGATTGCCACCTTCCTCCTTGAACTATTATGACATCAATCAGGTCTTACATCCATAATTTGTGCCATTACAAGTAAATACATGAAGTAACCATGAAATGAACCGGTCAATTATCTAGGCTTATAGCCGAAATAAAACCATAGAAATAGCAGTGAGATAATAGCCATTAAATCCACATATAAATAAGTTCAAAATAAAAAGAACTTAGATTTTATTAGCCATAGGAAATTTGACCAGGTTTGGCACTTCCACTCACCATCCAACCGTAGACATGGTTGAACCAAATTTTTCTTTCATCTAGTCATCCTTGTACCATATTCCAAGCCTAAATGTGGGATCTGATGAATAAACAAATCCAAAAAACCCAAGGGAATATACATATTAAACCACTTGCACCCTCACCAAACCGTGATCACACCAAAACCAGTGCTTCAATCACAAAACCAAACCGAACTTAGAATGCCATCTGGAATCCATCATTGTCCTTGAGGAATTTTTCATCTCCTTACCTCTTAGGCTTTACTGCAATCTAATACCGCCTCACTAGGCCCTAAACTTAGACACCAAAATCTTTGGATTTACTGCAATCCACACCATATCACTAGGCCTTAAATCGAGACTCCTCCATTAGGCTCTACAATGTATCTCACCAAAACTGTTCAAGGGGTTCCTAGGCCTTTCAGAATCAACCTTGATACCACCTCCACCCTGGATTTCATAACCTGTCTGGTAATTCCAAAGTTCAAAACCAAGATAAACATCCCAACTCACCATGGAATTTGGAAAAAGGCAAGGCAAGGCTGAAAAACACCATCATAACCCGGAAAAACCATTGCACCAATAAGAAGAGAACCATACAACAACATGAAAAGCCATGCATGTCAAATCCAACTAGGAAACCACACATGAAATATGTTACTAGCAAGTATTCCTACAGAAGCTTGCTTGATCCCTTCTTTCGTCACTTCCCTTTTTCTTGTTTTTCAAATCCTAACCTGAGAAAATCTTGAGCGAAGAACTCACCAACTTATCCTCAAAATCCTTTTTATCAATGAGACCTCTATTTTCTTCATTTTCCATTATTTTCCTTCAATTTCCTCCTCACATGCAACATGTGACGTTTCACCTTACTTTTCTCCCACTTTCCTTTATTTTCATAAATAAATGTCCAAAAATGCCTTTATGCCTTTTTATGTCTTTTTCTTTGCCTTTGCCAATTTCCTTTAGCCATAAAGACATGAACTGATTCCCACTAGGATATCTTTTCCCATCATTTAGCTTGGAATACATGTTCCTTACACGTCATCTTATTTTACATTTATTAACTTTTATTACATGAAATTTTCACCAAGGCTGTTACATATGGTGAAACCTTTGCTCCATTATCAAGTTTAGACACTGTTAGAACTATATTTTCCGCAACATATCAACACAAATGGAAACTCTATCAACATGATGTAATATTTTCTTTTTTAAATGGTATACTATAGGAAGAAGTTTATGTGGGGAAGCCTCCTGGTTTTGAAGTTCCACGACAGTTGCACAAGGTGTATAGGTAGAAGAAATCCTGGAAAGGCTTGAAAAGAGCACCCTAATCTCAGTACAGTCACATCAACACTTATCTCATGAAAGGTGGTTTTTGCAAAAGAAACCATGAGCCAATGTTGTATAACAAAACTCATGAAGGTAAAATTCTCACTGTGTGTCTTTATGCCAATTATATGCTTTATATAGACAATATTATGTTAGAAGAATTCAAAATAAAAATGCAAACAAATTTTTATATGACTGATCTAGGGGTCATGAAATAATTCTTAGGCATTAAAAATCAGAAATATGCTAATGACATTTTTGTTGATCAACAAAAATATGCCACTAATATCCTCCAAAATTTTAGAATTACCAATTGCTCAAGGCACCAAGTTGAGGAAACAAGATGTAGCACCACCAGTTGATTTCACATTGTATAAAATTCTAGTTGGTAGGCTATTGTATCTCACTGCAACTGTACTTAATATCATGTTTGTAGCTAGTTTACTCTCCAGGTTTATGAAATCACCCAAGATTTATCATTGGAAGGTTGTGAAAAGGATCTTAAGATATATTGCAGGGACACTAGACTGTGGTTTGTTCTACACACATTTTGAAGATTGCTTAGTTTCAGTTTATATAGACAACAATTTTGCAGACAGTTTAGAAGACCGCAAAATCACCTCAAGGTATGAATTTCATCTTTGAACCAACCTGATCTCATGGTCATCCAAGAAATGGGCTTGTAAATGATGGATACATATTAGTTTCCTTTGTGGTTCTAAAGATCAACTTGTAGATATTTTCACAAAGCTATTGGGAAAAAATGTATTTGAATTTCAAAGGCAGGAATTAGGCATTGTAAGTGTTATTACTTGTAATAGTTGAAATTAGAAAGGTGTGTTGAGATATGAATCTCAATGTCTACTTCATGTCATCATATTCAATTTCATTATCTGCTAGGTGTCATAGTCAATTTAGATTTAGTTTAGTTTAGTTGAGTTTCACTCTTGTCATCTATTGTTGAAGTTCACAATGCAATCTTATTTAACTATTTGGGAATATTGAGAAGAGAAATCTCTACTACATAGTTTTAATTTTCTGTCAAAAAAAAAGCTTGGATATATATGGTTAATAGATTTTTATCATAAACACTATTTAAAATTAATTATTATAACTTTTTTATATCGAAATTTTCATTTTTATTATTCATTTAGGAAATTTTTGGGTCTTTACTCATGTCTTTTGATTCAAGAATATTTTTCAGAATTGACAATAATTAAATTCAACCTCTCAATATTCTATATATAATGATCATTTGTTTCACGATGCTCTTATAGTGTACCCTATTCTCCAAACTTATTAATTGATTAAGACTCTGTGGGCATCAAAAATATCTCGTGTTGATAAGCAAAACTTACTTTCTTGAACTATTTTTCACTAGTTAGTGCATAGTGATGGTTACAAATTTCCTGTCAGTAAAATGAATAAAGCTCAATTTATCCTTAGATATTGAATGGAGATGGAGTAAGTTCAATTAAATTTAGGATAAGAAATTCCTAATGAGAATCAAATATGATTTCTTGACATCATAAATGACTTAAATATTTACATCATTTTAACATTATTGATTATCAATGTTTTGTATTGAGGTAAGCTATATGAACTTATTACCAATAAGATTCGATAAGATCTGCTCTTATTTTTAAGCTCGTGTTTACAACAAGTTAGTTTTATATTTCTAACATTATATATAGAAAAGTCATGAGTTGTTTTCAAAACTACTATTGATTGGTCATTGCATAGTTGGGTTTGTTAAAAATACAATGTTTCTTTAATAAAAGAAGCACCCATTGGTCAGCTCTATGAAAGATAGTCTAAACAAGGAGAGTCTAGCTCTACAGAATGCTCTACATTTTCCATGTACATCACACATTAAATAGCACACATGGTTCTATGGAAGTTAGAACCATACCCTAAGAAATAGAAACTAATTCCTATCCTAAGGTACCCTGAACCAATTCACTATTCTAGGATATTCTCCATTATCTATAACACTCCCACTTAATGGAGAAGCGGTTCACAAATATGCCTAAGATCTCCCTAAACATTTCAAGCTTAATTTTTCCAAGAGGCTTAGTGAAAATTTCTGCAACATTATCACATGTATTACAATATACAAGATGGATTTCTTTTGATTGCACTTTCTCCCTGACAAAGTGGAATTGTGTATCAATGTGTTTAGTGTTCTTGTGAAACAACAAATTATTAGCAAGTATGATTGAACTCTGATTTTCACATCTGATTTTTGTTGGATATTTCTATTCTTCCCCAACATCCTCGAGAAGTCTCCATAACCAAACTGCCCCACATATCATTGCGCACATGGCTTGATACTCCACTTCCATTAAAGACAAGGAAACTGTGTTCTATTTCTTAATGCTCCATGTAATTACCGAGATCCAATGCTGAATGCATAGCCTATTATGGATCTACAGTCGTCTGTGTTTCCAGCCTAGTCTGGCTCTGTAAATCCTGTCAATCTAACATCACAGGAATCAATATAAATAATACCATAGTCTCTCGTACCTTGTAGATGTATTTACTTAGCACACTGACTTCATAAGCCAAATCTCGTCTAATAGTAGTCAAGTAGATTAGGCTCCCAACCAAATGTCTATAATGTGCTGCATCTGCCTCTTTCGAGCCATTCTCACTCAGAAGATTAATTTTCTACTGTAATGGTACTGCTGCAGCCTTACACTGATCCATTTTGAATCTTTCCAATAGACCTTTGACATACTTACCCTGAGATAGAGAAGTTTGTCCTTAATCTCTCCAGATCTCAAGACCCAAATAATATCTTAATTCACCAAGGTCTTTCATTTTGAACACCTGTACATTTGTTGCTTGATTTCTTTGATTAGAGTAATAGAATCACTTGTAACAATTAAATCATCTACATATAAAGAAATCAACACTATGCGCCTTTGTTCATCTTCCATGGTATACAATTTAGGGTCGTTTTTACTTCTATTGTAGCCAAGTTGCAATAAAAATGAATCAATATTTTCATACTAGGACCTACGTGAGTTCTTTAGTCCATATAGAGATTTCTTTAATCTACAAACTAAATGTTCTTTCCTTTTCTGGACAAACTCCTCAGGTTGCTCTAAATAAACCTCCTCTTTCATTTCTCCATTTAAAAATGTAGACTTTACATCTAGTTGGTGAATCATCCAATGTTTCTTAGTAGCTAAAGAAATCAACATTCTGAGGGTATTTAGTTTAGCTACGGGGGCAAAGGCTTCTTCACAGTGAATTCCTTGTTTTTGTGAATACCCCTTTGCTACCAATCTAGCTTTTAATTTATCTATGGTTCCATCTGCATTAAATTTGGGTTTAAAAAACCATTTACAACTTATGGTTTGTTTCCCTTTAGGAGGTTCAACCAGCTTCCAAGTGTTGTTCCTGACTAGAGATTCATATTCATGTTCCATAGTTGTTTTCCATTCACTACATTCATTTGCTTCCTTATAACTAGAAGGTTCAACAACATTCATCATACTAGTTATAAAATCATTTTACCTATATCTTGCTGGCAACTCAGCTTTCCTACTTGATCTCCTGAGTGGTGGGGTAGCTTCAAACCTTGTCTAATCATCATTTCGTGGACTTGGATTGATATCTACATCATCTTCTTTCCCTTCATATTGTTGTTGTTGTTGTTGTTGTTGTTGCATTCGTTGCTACTCATTTCCATCACCTGATTCATCACTTCCTTCTTCCACCAAGAATAGAATATCCCATTCCTCATTGCGCTTATTAGATTCTTCATGATCTTGCTCATGGAATATGACATCTCTACTCATGAAAATCTTGTGAGTAGAGGGATTAAATAATCTATAAGCTTTATATTGTTAAAAATACCCTATAAAGGTACATCTAATGGCTTTTGAATCTAGTTTCCTTCTGTCTTCCTTTGGAATGTGGGCAAATGCTTTTGACCCAAACACTCTTAAATGTTTTACTGCATGTTTAAATCCATATAATGCTTCATTAGGAGTTTTAAACGTAAGACTCTTTGTAGGACTCCTATTTTACAAATAAACTGTAGTATTCAATGCTTCAGCCCAAAAATGATTCGAAAGATCCTTACCTTTCAACATGCTCCTAACACATTCCACCAATATTCTGTTCTATATTTCCGTTACACCATTTTGCTGAGGAGTATGGTGTACTGTCAATTGTTGTAATATCACATGGTCTTTACAATACTTGATAAGTTCATCCTTCTTATATTCTCCCCCTTGATCAGAGCGGAGAATTTTTATATGCTTCCCTATTTGCTTCTCAATCATGTTTCTATAGTTCTTAAAGTATTCAAATGTGTGACTTTTCTCACTCAAAAAATATACCCAAGAAAACTTTGTGCAGTCATCAATAAACAGGAAAGAATATAGTGCACCTCCTAATGAAATTGTTTTCATGGGTCCATAAAGATCTGTGTGCACTAATTCAAGTATGACTCTCTTTTACTTATCTACTCGAATAGGGAATTGCTCTCCATGCATCTTTCCTAATGTATAAGCATCACAATCATTATGCACTTGTTTTAACTTAGGAAGATATCTTACCATTTCCTTTTTTTGAAGTAAAATTGAATCATTGTAGTTGATATGACCAAATTTCTAATGCCACAACTCTTTTTTAGTCAAACTTGCTACTGTCAAAGCTCGAACTGGTGTTGGTCTTACATCCAATTTGTACAGACCTCCTGTTCAAATTCTTGTAGCAATAGTCTCCATGCCATCTAACAGATCTTTAATATAACAGTTAGATTTAAAATATTCAACTTTGAGATCTTGATCTATAATCATGGATACAGAAATCAAGTTATTTTTTACACTCGGCACATACATGAGATTATGAATCTGTCTTACAGTACCATTAGGTAAAATGACATAAATTTTCCCACACCCTTTGATATGATGACTTCTATCATCACCTAGGTAGATTTGTGCTCCGTCGTTGATTTCTTTAAAATCTTCGAACTATTGCTTATTCCCTGTCATATTTGTTGATGCTCCCGAATCTACATACCAGATGTTTGCATCAACATTCTCATCAAGTTCTGCCATGAACAATCTGAAGTTCTGTGCATGATTATCATGTGCAAGATGACCTGCATGTCATTTCTTCTTCTGTTGTTGTTAATGATATCTTTTCTTCCTGCACTCCCTAGCGATATGACCAAGTTTTCTGCAATAAAAACATTTAATTTCAAAGTTGTTTCTATTGGGATGCATACCTTGAGTCCGATTTGGTCTTTTCTGTAAGTTTCTTCCGTTTTGCTATTGCGGATTTCCTTTTCCTTTGAAGAAGTTATTTTTCACCATCAATGCAAGATCTACACTCTGGGGCTTTAGAGTCAATATTCTCTCTTCGTCTTGCATTAATATTCCTGTCAGTTCTTCAAACATTGGTATTTTCTCTCTTGCGTTTATCCTAGTGATAAACATTTGGTAGTCATCGGTCACACAATTCATGGTAATGGTTACTAGATCTGTATCTGCAACTATCTCACCAATGTCTGACAATTTGTTCTTCAGAGATTTGATCCTCACTATGAAGGAAGCAACTGTTTCATTTTCCTCCATCTTCAGGGATAAGATCTTTCTCTTCAGGAACAAAAGATGATTTGTATTCCTGATCTCATACAAATCCTTTAAAATTCCCTAGATTTTCCCTGTTGATTTACATTCTCTGATATGTGGTATGATGCAGTCTTTCATTGACATTTTCAGTAGCGTCCTTGCTTTAGCTTCTCGATTCTCCCAATCTGGGATCGATGTTGATCCAACTGTTGGCTTCTGCTCATTCCCCTTTGCAATCGTCCAAGGACTCTGCACTTCTAGCAGAGTCTCCATCGTGAATTTTCAATTCGCATAATTGGAGCCATTGATCTTGTTATGCTCATTCAAGTATGCGTCAATCATTTGATTATTCATCTTGGCAATTAAGAAAATTTTGACAGGTAAAAAGAATATATGTTAGATATACCCTAGATCTTTATGAAAGACAGTGTTTTTGATAAACAATCTCCAATATTGTTTGATCCCACAGCGCACACGCAAACCACCATGGTTTCCTTCCTAACCTCTACCAAGACCTCCACCACGACCTCCTCTTGGTAGACCTCGGCCTCAATGCAGCCTTTTCTCGGCAGACCTCATCCTCCACGCAACCTTCTTGTGGGAGACCTTGACCTCCACACAACATTCTCTCGATAGCCATTACCAAGACGCAGTCCTTTTTTTGTTTACATGGTCAGTACAATTTAGCACCATGGATTCATGACGGTCGGCATGATTGTACAACACAGATTCACAACTGTCGGAAAAATAAAAATACGCGGAAGTCTGATAGTGGGATTGGTGTGATTTTCCCTCAAACGCATGTGACGATTTCACCTCAGGCGTTCCTTTCAAATCCTTCATTCAATGAACAGGTTTCTCAGCCCTGTAGTTCTGACATGGGGGATTTACTCAGTGAACCTCTGACATATCACGTGCGTTCATGGAATATTAAACAATACCCTTAATTTGACTACATATTGGAAAATCCCTCTAAAAATCACATTATTTAACCCCCTACCAATATAAACCCAATATAGCTTCCCAATTTAAAAAACCCCTACTTTCACTAGATATTGTAGGTATCCATTCTTTCATTAACATTTTTTATACCCCTTTATATTTTTTCATTAACTTTGAGCTCCATTTTTTATATTTTCCAATATAAAAACCCTTTCGCCCTATATATCCCCCAATATATTATGTAATTTTTTCCTCAATATATATCCCCCAATATGAACCCACGTGGTATGATATTGCTCCCCCAGTGAAGCCCTCGTGAGCTCTGATACCATGTTAAAAATGCAATGTTTGTATTAATAAAAGAAGCACCCACTGGTCAGCTCTACGAAGGAGAGTCTGAACCAGCAGAGTCTGGATTTGCAGAATGCTCTACATTGTCCATGTACATCACACATTAAATAGCACACACGGTTTTAGGGAAGTTAGAACCATACCCTAAGAAATAGAAACTAATTCCTATCCTGAGGTACCGTGAACTGATTCACTATTCTAGGATATTCTCCATTATCTCTAACAGGGTTAATAACAATGAGCCTAGAATTTCATTTTACATTTTGTTTATGAAAGATAAATATGATCCATATTAACCTTCATGTGAAGGTGAACGCTCTTTTTTTTGGTGGGCCTTTGTGCATTTATGGTTGCCTCCTAGCAGTATCATGCGTTAATAACAATTGTTGGAATGACAAAGGAGGTAAAACACAAATTAAAACACAAAATACACGAGTTGCATCTCTTCTATTGATCATACAAAAACTTGACTCTTACAATGAACCTAATGAAGGGTATTTAAACATTTTTCGACTAGTGACTAGCCTAAAATAACTTGACATGCACACACTCATTAAATTCAAATTTTCCAAATATAGAGTGAATTCAAAACTAGAAATATTGGACTCAACTTAACTCACACTAAACTCAACTCGGACTCTAAATATGTACAATTTTGCATTTTCCTTTTCTCTGCTTCCAGATTCTATATCCTCGAAATTGCTTCATTCTTAGTTGCACGTTCTTGTTGTAGGCTCCATATTCCTTTACTTGTTGCTAGTGCAATTTTTCTTCGACTTGTCTTGAATTTGATCTGAGTTGATCTTCTACAGCTTCCTCTTCAAGGATTCTCTCACCCATGGACTGCTTCCAGAACTCATCATCTTCAAATTATGCTCTTCACTTCTTCTTGTACTTCATATCCATGACTTTATTTTTACCATATTTCTTGATAGCAGAATCTTATCTCTTCTTCACTCCATTGCTGAAAAATGATTTCAATGTTTTCATCTTTGTCTTCAGATAATCCATGTCCTTTTTTGCAACCTATCGTTCATATTCTCTCTTAAATGGATTGTTATCCTCTTTACCTGCATACTCAAAATCAATGTTAAAAATATTTTCATTATGCTCTTCACTAAGAGCTTCCATCTCTTCTTCTTGCTCTTCCTTCTATGCCTTATCTTCCACTCCTTTACAAACCTTTATTGTTGCAAATAGGTTGTCTTCCACTTGGTTCCCACACACAAGTGGTCTTCTCTCACCAAATAACAACATATCAATATGTTCTTTCAGTTGCATCATGTGCAACCACTCATCACCACTTAATGGTTCTTCATCACATTTAACATCAAAAAAAATTTCATCCACTCTATTATGGGATATTCGAGCATGCATGTGCTCATTAACAATTTCAACTTCACCAAATTCATGAGTTTCGGTTGGATGCACCAATGCACATCTCACTTTGTAGTCATCATCCACATGTGTTTTTTCATAGTGGGATTCCCCATCATCCACACCATCCACATTACAATGGAGTCCTTGAGTAGTTATATGCTCTTGCTTTGTTTCACACCCAGAGATTTCAACTTCTATCTCTACAATCTTTGTTGTGTCTTCTTCATCCATATGCATGTTTGCATAATTGGTTTCACTTATAGTCTTCATGACTATCATCCACTTTTGAGTGGGATTCTCCAAGCTCTGATCTCCTCTCAGAGTCTTGCTTTTCTACTCTCAGATCTGCTGCTGACTCAACAAACTGTGACACATTTTGTTGTTGCATGTCACCCCCTTTTGCACCAAATTCTTCTTCCAAGATCTTTGATCCTTCATTGTTAGATGTAACTTTTGTTACCTTGCACATAACCATTTCATCCATTGCTTCTTGAATGAAACTCAAAGCCAAGAGATATGAACTCAAAACACTGTGATGCTTAACAAACCAATTTCTTTTGTAAACTAATGAATTTTACAAAATGCTAAATTTTCTTGTTAATAAAACACTCATTAAAAAAAAATTACCTTTAAAAATTTTCCTCTAAAGGAAAGAAAATTGTTTATACCATACACCTTTGTTTTTTTTTTCTCTTAAAAAACTTCAAAAAAATCCATTTGTTAACCTCTAACCCTTATATAAACCTATTAACAAAACCTTTTTTTAATAAACCTTACAAAACCTTTTTAAAAGTACTTTATGAAGAGCCATTTCAATTTTATAAAACTCAAACTATAAAACTCCTTTTCAAAATAAAGGTCGCATACTAATCAAACTCAAAAGCATAACATTCACGTGGCAATTCAAAAAGTGTGCCCACCGATAAATCCTTTTGAAACTTTCACTTTGCAAGTTGGCTGATAATCTTTGAAACTTTGGCTTTTCATACAACATTCAAACTTATGCACGTGAACTTAATAATTCTGCATGCGGTGGATACGTTGAATCTTCCACTTGCTTCCGGCCTCACTATGGTCAGCCGCGGTGGTCAAAAATACATCACTTTGAACAGCCTTATGGATAGGCAGCAGCTCTTCTCGCACAGCACCTCTTGAATATGGTTGGCGGCTTGCTTGTGCTTGATTATGCCGGCTTTGTCAATCGCCTAATAGCACCGGATTTGAGACTACGGCTCAGCGCAGTGGCGGCAGAAAATACTTTCCACATCTGTCCGACTGCAAGCTGCGGCTGCAGGATCTCTGATACTCAGGTTTTTTTTTTTTTGGCGTTTGGTTTCGTTATATTAATTTGTTGGAAAATTAGAAGAAGCAAAACACAAATTAATACACAAAATATAAGAGTTGCGGTTTTTCTATTGTTCACATAAAAATTTGATTTTTACAATAAACTCCTGAAAAGTATTTAAATTTTGTTTCCACTAAAAATTCACCTAAAATAATGTGACATGCACATATTCACTAAATTCAACCTTTCCAAATAATTCAATCTTTCCAAATATAAAATGAGCTCAAACTACTCATTAAACTCTTATAGTAACTCAAATCATCTGAGACTCTAAATATAAACTGCACTCCATACTGGAGTAATTATTATTTCCAACCACAACGACCCTTTCTATATTGTTTCCAACAACAACCACCCTGGAATTTTATTTTCTATCTTGTTTATGAAAAAAAAATATTACTCCTACTAAACCCTCAAGTAAATGTTTTTTTGTTAATGGTTAAATTTAAAATTATATGTAGCAGTAATATTTTATAAATGTTGAACTTCAGAATCCAAGCAGAATTGGACAGAGGGTCCACAGCTATCTCCATATAAAATACATGGGATAGCTAAACAAGTTGGAGTGATACAAGCTCTTTGTCTGATTATGTGTATGCTTATACGTATAACATAGAGAAGGATAACCATGTAATCTAAGCTATTGATATAACTGTTACTGGAATAAGAGTAACATCAACTGTAACACTTGTATAAACTATTGAATAGTAAGTATCCATAATGAATAGGCAATCGCGTACTAGGGTTTGAACATCTGCAGCAACGATAGGTTGTGCTAGACAACAGAATACCTGCAACTTCTGACGGATTCAGGAACTTTCAATCACCGGCCAAAGGGTACACTATTCCATGAGCGACAGCTGAATAAAGAAAGAAATGAAACAGCAAACCAGGATGAGGATAATGTGGATCTGAACAAGACAAAAACGCCACTAGAGGTCCGCTCAGCTACATGCAAACCTATTGCCTCTGTGCGTCGAAAGGTAGAACTTCCAAGCCACCAAATCAATGCGAAGATACAATACATGAAATATTATGCTTTGATAGGGAAGTTCATCGGTTTGTGCCCGACTGAGAAAGTGCTAAGGAGCTAGATAAATGTGAAATGGCATCCAAAGGGACATATAACCCTGCAGTTAGGACCAAAAGGGTTCTTCACTACCATTTTCAACTGCCTGGAGGATAGAAACAGGGTTTTGGATGGGGGGGCTTACTTCTTTACTGCCGTTGGTTTGTTTCTCAGAGGATGGGTAGAGCGCTTCAACCCGGACAAGGAGGATCTCAGCTGGGCTTCGGTCTGGATACGCTTATACTCGCTGCTAGTGGAATATTGGAAGGAAGACTCCCTACAAGCGCTTGGAAATGCTTTGGGCAAATTTGTAAAGGTTGCAGAGGAAACAAAAACCTGCAGATACACCTCCTTTTCTCGTATTTGCATCTATATGAACCTCAAGCAGGCTCTCTCAGATGCGGTAAGTGCTTCTCATGATGATATTGAATGGGTTCAGCTGATTGATTATGAAAATGTGCCTTTTAGATGTCGGAGATGTCACACCTTGGGACATTTATTTAGAGATTGTCTGTTAATGCAAAAACCCTCTCCTGCCTCTAGACCGGATGCACCTGAAGCAGTCAGCTTTACCAAAGTAGCAAATCGCCGGAAATCTTACAAAAAACAAGCCTCAAAGCCCAAAGTGCCACAAACCAGTCGCTCTGGGCCTTCAACAAGAAACAATTTTGGAGTTTTAGCTCACCAAATGGATCCGAGCACGGATTCTCCTACCCCACCAGAGCCAGAGTTAATGAAAGATAACCATCCGAAGCAGGCAGATCCCACAGTGCCTCATGCAAATCCTCGAGATAAGGGAGCTTCTACCTCTGATAAGCAAAAGGAAATAATGTGGAACACTAAAGTTATGCAGATGGAGATCCCACAATCAAATTCCAGTCTAGAAGAGGAACCGAATGAGGAATCAAACTATCCACAGTTCATGGAGGAAGAAACAAAATCAATAGATATTGGGGAACTGGACATCCCAGGTCTAGAAAAGGCTTGCACAACAAACAATTTTGACAGCATTCCAGTGGGACAACTTGAGAATCTAGAAGAGGTCCTATCTCGAGCGCAACAGAAAAAATCTTTAGGTATACAGACTGGAGGCCTCTGGGATGGAAGATTCATAGCCAACGACATCAAAAAACAAGGAAGGAAAACTAATTTACAAAGAACAATCGGAATAGGAAAAATATTAGTGGATTCCGGCAAGTATTCTAAGTTAACCAAGTACTACAACTCTGAAAATACTCCTTCCCGATGAAGTTAATCTCTTGGAATATAAGAGGGCTTAATAGCCCAAGGAAAACTCGAATTCTTAAAAACATGATAAAGAAAGAAAATCCTCAAGTCCTATTCTTGCAAGAGACCAAATGCAACTCAAGTGCATTAGATAGATTTGCTGCCTAGATGTAGTTGTAGATGCTGATGGAGCTTCTGGAGGCCTAGCGATTATCTAGGATTCAAGATCTATCAGGCTCAACAATATCCATGCACACAGGAATTTCCTTCAAGCAATCTTTCGCATCATAGGGAAAAATATACACGGGCTCTTAACTAATGTATATTTTCCATAGGAGGCATCCCTTAAAGCTGGAATCCTTAACTCTCTCTTTGAAATTAACCATAACAGATCACACCCTTTATGGATTGCTGGAGGAGATTTCAATATGATTACAAGACTGGAAGAAAAAAGGGGAGGAAGATGCAGAGGAAGTCAGGAAGGGTCAATCCTAAAGGACTTCATTCAGACTAATTGGCTCATCGACCTTCCTTTCAATAATCGTGTATTTACCTGGAATGACAGAAGAGTAGGGAACCAACAGATTGCTTCTCGGTTGGATAGGTTTTTGCTCTCGGACAATGTTATTCATCTCGGTGGAGACTTCACAGCATCCATCCTACCACTCTCAGGATCTGATCAATGGAACATTTCCCTTCAATGGTCTCGTCCAGGAAACCAACTTTGCAGGCCATTTCGCTTTGAGGCTTTTTGGATGTCCCATCCGGACTTCCATAAAATAATCAGTATAGAATGGAACAGTTTCTCCCCTCCTCTAGGTTCAAAAATGTTCTAATTCCAGCAAGAGCTCAAGCACCTAAAAGGCAAGATCAGGCACTGGAATGATACATCTTTCGGTAATATCTTTCAGGGTAAAGGTGCCCTCGAGCTAGAAATGGAGTAGCTACAATAGAGAATTATTATTGATTCCAGCAAGAGCTCAAGCACCTAAAAGGCAAGATCAGGCACTGGAATGATACATCTTTCGGTAATATCTTTCAGGGTAAAGGTGCCCTCGAGCTAGAAATGGAGTAGCTACAATAGAGAATTATTATTGATGGTCGTTCAGAGGACCTGTCAGAACAGGAAAAAACTCTTGAAACACAACTTGCAGAAAGGGATAAGCAGGAAGAAAAATTGTGGAGGCAAAAATCAAGAGTCAGATGGCTTAAATATGGAGAGAAAAACACCAAATTCTTTGATATCACCATAATCCAGCGCAGAATGCATAATAATATAACTCATATTCAAAATGAACAGGGAATCAAAGTGGAAACGCATGAAGAAATTGAAAGCACATTATTAAATTATTTCAAGCAAATGCACCGAGAGCCAAATGGTGATAGATCACAAGCTATAGAGAAAGTTACTCGAAACATTCCCAAACTTATCTCAGAAGAGCATAACCAATTGCTTTTGAATCCTGTCGACCTTCAAGAGGTGGAACTTACAGTGCGACAACTGAAAGCAGGTAAGGTCCCAGGCCTGGATGGATTTACCTCCAATTTTTTACATAATTTCTGGGATTTGATCAAGATGGAAGTCTAGAAAGTGGTTGAAGAGTCACGCTCATTGAGATGGATGTTTCCGGGGGTGAATGCTACATTCATAGCCCTGGTTCCCAAGGTGGATCTGCCAAGCACACCTGACAAGTACAGACCAATAGCACTATGCAACATAATCTACAAGATTGTTTCCAAAATTATCACCTCCAGGATCAAACTCTTGCTTCCTCTCATCATTTCGCCCGAGCAATTCGGATATGTTTAAGGGAGGTAGATCACGGATGGTATCATCCTGACTCATGAAATAATTCACTCTCTGAAGATTTCTAAGAAGCTAGGTATGCTCCTCAAACTAGATCTATCAAAGTCTTTTGATAGCCTAAGTTGGATGTATATTGAAAAATTTCTAATTTCTTTTGGATTCGCTGCTCCCTGGGTTAGATGGGTTATGAGCCTCATCTCCTCCTCCTTCTTCTCTATTTTAATCAATGATATACCCTCTTCTACCTTTCATCCTACTCGGGGAATCAGGCAGGGAGACCCCCTTTCCCCTTTTCTGTTTGTTATCATGGCTGAAGGATTAGGTCAAAGTATTAGGTCAACTTAGCAATCCTAGTGTCTCATAGGCCACCAGCAATTTGTAGATGATAACATGCTTTTTGTACATCCATCGGTCCAGGAAGCTCGTCAGCTCAAATCCCTTTTGATGAACTTCTCGGAAGCATCTAGAGCCTCAATCAATCAATCCAAATCTCAAATCGTTTTATTCCATACCCCCTATGTAACTCAGACAACCATAATTTGTATTCTGGGATTCTCCTCAGCTAAACTCCCTTCCACATATTTAGGTGCTCCTCTGATTGCCTCGGCCCTAAAGCACTCTTCATGGAAAATAGTTTTAGAAAATCTGGAGGCGCGACTCTGCTCTTGGATTCACAGATTTCTTAATATAGCAAACCGGCTTGTCCTCATAAAAGCAGTTCTTCAGGCTATGTCCTTATACCTCTTCTCCATCATGGCAGCACCCAAATGGGTTCTCAAAGAAATCATTATTCTCCAAAGATCGTTTCTATGGGGCAATAGTGGTCACAGGCGCAAGTGGGCTCTGGTTAAATGAAAAACTACTTGTCTACCAAAGAAAGGGGGCGATATTGGTTTGAGGGACCCCTCTCACAACAATGAAGTTATGGGAGCTCGAATCTGGTGGAAGTAGATAACTGAACCTCTCACCCCCTGGGCCTCTCTATGGACCACTAAGTATGCAAGAAATTTCCCAGTGGAAGAACTAATAAGAATATTAGAGGTCAGCATGGGTTCAATTATGAGGAACTCGGCCAAGCAACATAAGAATCTCATTCAGCAGCATAGCTTTTGGGAAGTGAAGAATGGTAGCAATGCAAGGTTTTGGGAAGATTCTTGGTAGCAGATGCCCAAACTAAAGGACCAAATCCCTCTTAGGCTACATTTGGAGCAGAATATGCAACCTCATGATACGGTGGGAAACTTCTGGAGAAATTCGTCGAACCAAGATTACAGAGAATGTCTCAAGGCGATTCAAATCTTAAGATAGGGGCCGACGCAAGCTGAACAAATTATAGACACAGAATTAATGAAAAGAAAAATTCAATATTCTGAGGAAAAGGATATTCTTCGGTGGGCATATGAAGAAAGGGGCACCTTTTCTATGAGAGAGGCCTACAACATCCTTATCAAAGAACACATGGTGTTAGATCTGCTCTGGAGAAAAATATGGGACCCCTCCATATGGCCGAAAATCTCCACCTTTCTTTGGCTCCTCTGTCATAACAAGATTCTCATGTGGGACAATCTGAGAAAAATAAACTTTCATGGACCTTCAATTTGTCCTAACTGTAAACAAAGGGAGAAAACCATAAAGCATCTCATGCATCCCTGTCCGGTGGCACACAAGCTTTGGGAAAAGATCAGTTTTCATTGCCAAAAGGAAGGAAGAACTAATAGAGACATCACTCCTAATGTGCGCAACTGGGACCACAACCCCTATCAAAGTAAGATCTTAAATTTCCTTTGGAAGCTCATTCCGGGCTTTATCATGTGGGCCACATGGAAGGAGAGAAACAGTAGAATATTCAAGGATCACACTAGATCGCTGGAAGATATCTGGAAAATAATCTGCCAAAACATTGAAGAAACAATATCTCTCAAGACCTGGTACCAAGAGGATCTCCCAACTATCCCCCAAGAGAAATCAATATGGTACAATTGGAATTTCCAATGGAAGCAAGAACAACTCATCAAAGGAACAAAGCCTCCGAGAAGCCACTCACCTGAGAAATGGTTACCTCCCCCCATGCATATGTACCAGCTAAATTTTGATGGGGCCTCAAAAGGCAACCCAAGGAATTCTGGCTTTGGAGGGATTTTCAGAGATCATAAGGGAGCTCCTCCCTTAACATTCTTAGGTTCAAGAGGGTGGGATACCAATAACTTAGTAGAATTGGAGGGTCTTTAGCAAGGACTAATTCTTATGTAAGGCAAGGGCCTCTTTCTTCTTATAATAGAGGGAGACTCCCAAATTATCATCGAAATGGTCTCAAGAATCCTACGCGGACCCCCTCCTATAAAGTAAGTAATAGTTGGAGAATGGCGAAAAGGCTACAATCTATTGAATGCTGGATTTCCTCCCATAGGGCGGTCACTTTGAAGCACATCCGTAGAGAAGGGAATAAAGTCACGGACTTACTTGCTAATATGGGGGTCGACTGCGGGTTGCATCTAAATGTTGGATCAATTTCAAGCTTAGCCTCTGAACCTCAACTCTTAAACTTCAACAATCTAGTGCAGAAGGAAATGCATTAGAGGGAAGCAGAACCCCCGGATTTGGGTGACACAAATTAATTAAATGTTATTCATGATAGATCGTAAGAGAAGATACTACCAGCTGCAGGGCAGCGTGGCTTCCCAGGATCTCACATTGCGCAAGAAGGATAGTCTTAATAAGGACGGATATGGTAGGATTTCAGCATTAATGGTGTGCTCTGTTCGAAGCAAAGATGTGGTAGTTATAATCATGGCGATCTTGTTTATTCCCTTCACAATTCGTGTTTAGTCCTCTTGCTCTGAGCCTTGGTTTGATGCAGTTTTTGGTGGCAAGCAGGTCTCCACTAATAGAGGTAAGCTTCGTGCCGTCTCTCTATTATCTTGGAGGTGGTACTACTATGCTAAGGGTCCCCATGGCAGGATCAATGCTGCTTTAAGGGGTAAGCTTTCTAAAGCTCTAGAGTTTAGAATTGGGCGATTCTCATCTCCGTCTCAGGCATACTCTATGCGCTTGTATCGGTCTCTGGCTCAGTCCTTTTTTCCTCCTGTCATTGTTTCTGGTTACTCAATCCCTTCCCATTCGATCCTCATCATGGCTCGCGAGAGTGGGAGGAATCGTTCCGGGGGCGACATGGTAGCGGCAAATGTTCGTTGGCTAGCCATTCTGTGGACCCTTAATAGTTTCCTGTCAATCTCCCCTCCTCTCATGTGAATGTGCCTCCTCCGAGCCCTGTCCGCAAGCCAACTCTGAATAGTGCTTTCCAAACCACTCATTTCAAATTCCAAAGCAATCTTAACAGGCCTTTAATCACTGGTCATATCACTATTATCCTCTCGGAAGAAGAAAACCAGCTCTATCCTCTGCCGTGCATGGCTCTTGAGCCTTCTCATAACGGATGGGGGAAGCCAGGAGAATCGTATGAATGATAAACTTGGCTAGGATGAAGTTCCCAGGGTCATTCCACTTCTTGAAGACAATATCCCAACGGCTGGGGAAGGGATTTTTGGAGCCACTAATGATACCTTGGCGAACCCAGTGGGCGAGAAGGATGGCAGTGAAGATTTGTGGATTGGTAGCGCGTGTCAGGTAGTGGAGAAGACTCCTAGTGAGGATGTGGAAGTTTAAGGCTACCTGGGTCTGGTTTTTCTCTCTTTTTGGTTTTGCCATCGCTCAGATGACTACTTCCAGGCCATTTTGTTCACAGTCATGGTTCTGCATCTTCAATCGGCTGATTTGTTTCCCTCCAGGGCAGTGGCAGTTTAATTACCGTCTGGTTTGCCAAGGACATTGGCTCTCTTGCTTGCATGTTTCTTCCTATGTTCTATTGGTCTATCTCTGGGTTCTATATTTGTCTTCTAGCTTTTTGTAACTGGTCTCACCAAGTTCCTTCTATACTGCGGCAGTTTTGCTGTGTTGAGTGCTCTCGAGTACTATTATCTGAGGCCTCAACTCTTTGTAAAATTATTTTACTTTTCAATTAATAGATTTTAGTCTTTGACGAGAAAAAAAAATATTTTATAAATATTTTTATTTTAACAATAAATTTGAAATGCTATATTTAATATTTTTAAAACATACATTTTTAAAATTTAGAAACAATTTTTTTTTTACATTTCAAACTCTATTGAATCTTAATTGAAGTCACTTATCACCATCCCGTTAATTTTCAAATCAAATTACCAATTATTTAATTAGAGAGACTCAAAAAAAATAAAAACTTATACAACTAATAAATGAAGTAATTTGATATAGATTTAATATATTTGTTTAGTTTGAGGGTTATTTAAATATATTTTTTCTCGATTTAATTAAAATTTTATAAAATAACAAATTTGAGTTACGAATTTTATGCTATACATAATGTTTTATAAACTTTTAGAGAACTGGATATAGTTTATACATTAAAAACACATTTTTTAAAACAAAAAATCAAAATTAAATCCAAAATTATCTCACAAAATTTCAAAAAAAAACATGGAATAGTCACTCAATGCCTTGAAAAAACACAACAGTCCTGTCCACCAGTACTCATTCCCCGAAGACATCGAAATATCAATGAGCATTGTTTACTATTAATAGAGAAACTAATCTACGGAAATATCCGTAAGCATTATTCAGAATAAGTACAGGAACTTCCCTACCGACGAGCATTTAGCAATTGACGAAAATATGAGCGTCTAATTATTACATACAACTGCCCAAACCTGCCACCGTCTCGAGGGTTGAAGCCTCGTTATTTGGTAGGGATTATTTCTTGGGTAACCAGGTAAGCAACAGAACAGGAATTAAAATTTAACTAGCCAGAGAGTATTGTGATCAACTAGTCGTCCTGTTCCTTAGTTGACAAAGGCGCACCTCTTTCTGATTTCCCCAGCACTACCAGTAAGCACTCCGATACTTCCCATTCGCCGAATTGAGATTTTGAAATTCTGAATAAAGTTGTCTCCCTCTAACTGCTTCTCGGCAATACTTTTGGAAGTGGAGTCAGTGAGAAGCGCGGCATGTGATTGGAATAGCCCTCTGTTTGATTCCAGAGTACTGTAATAATGCCTGTCGAAGTTGAGAGAGCTGCCAGGATCCATTGGCACTATGGTTGTATTGTCTGCTAAGCTCGTGCACTTAGTCTTGAGCTCCTCTGCATAGGACTTGTCCAGGGAGGGATCCATGTCACCTTTCCCAGTGAAGTTGTAGAGTTTCTTGCTGAAGAAATTGCAGAGCCCGACTCCGATAGTATGTCCACCTGTAGCATTACCCAATCAAAACCTAATTTGTTAGATATAGCAGAAACATTAGCCCTGCGGCCTGTTTTCACTGGCCACGAAACCCCCGCATTATTCTGCATAATTGTCAACAGCCATTTAATTACTGGACACGTATTCATTTTACTGTGCAATGTACAACTTTATTGCATCTCAACAAGCCCAATGCTTTTACACACCTCAAATACTTGTACGAAGAGCGAGATGCGAGATTAGGGGATGTGTAAGATTTGTTTTTAAAAAAAAATTGTTCTAAATAGAAAAATAATGTTGGTTATAATAGAAGAAAATTATTATTATTATCATCTAATTTTAAGGTCACAAGCCAAGAGTGACATTATATTGAGGTATGAGAACCCTAGTTTGTTGGACAAGTTACAAATGGCGCTCTAAAATTAAAAAAATGCTCTAAATAAAAAAGGGCTATACTAGAAGAAAATTATTATTATTATTAAAATCCAATTTAAATGTTATGGCGAAGCCGTGCAACACATTGGTATCTGAGATCCCTTGTTTGTTGGACAAGATACAAGTGTCCCTTTAAAATTAAAAAAAAAAAATGCTCTAAGTAACAAAATAGTGTCTGCTATAATAGAAGAAATTTATTATTATTATTATACAATTTTAAGGTCTCTCCAAGCTAGACACCAACACCACATTGTTGTATGAGACCCCTTGTTGTGGAACAAGGGACCCACATCTGCCAAATAACTCTCATTTCTTCTAGTTTCGAACCTGTGTGCTCTTAGGAAAAAGCTTATGTACTTAAACATTAAACCCACTAAAACTGTATGTCATAAAGTAATTAGAAAATTAATATTTGCCAACAAAATAATTAGAAAAATAATTTTACATTCTAAAAACATTACATATAAATAAATTTAATCCTTCTAAAATCATATTAAATCCCTACTAATAAATCTATACTATAATATATATATATAAAATAAAATTAATTTCAATGAGCTATCCAAAACTTGGAAAAAATGAGCTACAATAATCGAAATGTACAGCCTTAACTAAACTATTACGTAACTCTAAGAAAAGAATGAGAACTAAATAAATGAGCTAGCAGGTAGAGCAAGTATAGGAAATCTGAGCATCAGGAAAACAGTGAAATACCAAAGTTGATCGACTGTTACTCAACCTTACATGGCAGTGGAATTGAAGAGTTAGGTTGCCATCCATGGCAGTGGAATTGAAGAGTTAGGTTGCCATCCATCATATATATATATGAATCGACATAATTTAACAAAATTATATATATATAAAAACAATGGAAAATTTTATATATATAAAAACAATGGAACAATTATTTTCTTCTTAATCGTAACTGTAAATTTACCTTACTACTCACCTCTACTGCAAATTCATACGATTTATAAAGAAATAAAATAATTAAACTATGAGAATATACACTACCGCAGCGACAACAGCATCTCGCGCTACAAGGGAGAGTATGTCAGCGCATGAAACTACTCTGGACAAATTTCTTCTAATTCAGTCTTGGCTTCATCTATGACTTCAAATCCACGAAGGGAAAGATTGGGGATTGCGGCTTTCTCTGCCGTGTTATTTTGTGTAGAATTCAACAGAACCGATCCATCGCAGCGCTGCAGTACCAATATTTCTGAAATCAGTACACTAACATTTACTGCAAAAAATATAATAAACATAGGGTATATATTAGACGAGACATACCCTTACAAAGCAGTCGTGAAAGTGCATTCTCAGAAGAGGAGCCGCCAGAGTTTTATATTTCTTTTTGTATTTCGTTGCAACTTTTTAATCGTGCTCTCGGCCGAAGGGCGCGTAGTTTTGTAGAAATCCATTGTCAGATCACCCGCCTCACGGCATGGCACTGCAGTTATAGATGCAATTCCAAGCATAAACACGACAAGTGAACTAATAACATCACAATTGTTCCTCGTCATCTTGCACTTATTTTTCTCGAAGCTTCACAAATTCAGAGACTTTCAGTTCCCTTTCCTATTGGAATGTAGTTATGAGCGATGATGTACAGAGTCATTGCGTAAATTTATAGCTCTCATGATGTCATAGACCACAGGACAGGAAAATTGTTAAATAAATTAAATGGGGATTCCCAATAGATTTCTGCGCCTCCAAATATTTAAACCTAATCGAAAGAACAATAATTTCCTTTACTTCAATCCGAATGTTTTTAAATACAGGCATTTGCTTGATAACATGCACAGTCCCTTTGTAAACAATTTTTTTTTGGATTCGACTGTTCTTGTCACTGTTGATTGAGTACCAGAACTGTAGCGTTTTCTCTGTCTTGCTGGTTCGACGCATCCATTAATACATTATTAATGAGGAGACCATGTGCAACCATGCAAGACAGCAGTGAGATTCATGCGCAATTCAATCCAATAAATAATTTAAGTAGTAGATCTTCAGAGATGTTTCCTCCACCAGCGTAGTGAATCGGCGATGCTTTCCTCACACTGCCTTTGCCTTACAATTCCTTATTTTTTCTTTCAATTTTTTCAATGTATCTATTAAATCATTGGAGTTCCCAACACCACGCTGCCCATTTTTTGTAGGGAGAATTTTTTTTACTCTGCCATCTTGCTAGTCATTTTAAGCTCCTTTTGGAAAGGCATATTATGTTAACTAAACCCAATCACAATAAACCAACCTATCATAGAAAAAGGTGTAATACATGTATAACATAACCATAACAACATATATACATATAATAATTAAGTGTATAACACATAAAAATCTTTCTAGCTAGACATATCTGAACCTTGTTATACTAACCATCACACTAGTATCACACTGATCCACCAGTGTTGTTCCTGTTATCTTACCTTGTATGTTGGGACTGCCGCATCGGTGTTGGCTTCTCTGCCAGAAGCGGTGCATATCCTTTGTGTGTTGTGTTCCTAGCAGAGTTCGGACTGATCCCTTTCAACTCGGAACTCACCTTCACCTTCCTCCCTGTTTGAAGTGTTGAAACCTCTCAGACTCATTACTTGACTCACTGCATTAGTCACACCCTTGCTACTGACAGAGTTATCTTACTTGCCTCTGTGTGACATCGCGGTCAAGGCATGACCTTGCGACCCACTGCTGTGACTCCTACACCAAAAAGTATGAGGTCTAATTGGGACTTCTTACCCGGGAGATCCCCTTGACATGTTGGCGGGTCCAACAATGTCAACATTTCTGGCACTAGAAGGATGAATTGATGAAAAGCAGTGTCCTCTCATCCAATTGTGAAGCTTTGCATATCTTTCACGGAGTCTTGCATTCTTTTTCCCCCAAGGTGTTTTTCAAATCGTGAAGATGTCTTCATGTCGAGGAAGCTGTTCAATCTCTTGTGCACTCACACGTATGATGGTGAAGGCGAAGTGGCTTGGCCTAAGAACTTACTTCACTTCCTTTCCATGATTTATGAGGAATATGAGTTTACTAATGAACAGGCCCGTCTGCTGCTTGCATTCACACTTCGCGAATCCCCATTTTGTTAGGTGCTCAGCCTACCAGCTGACACCGTGCACTCATGTGAGCACTTTTGTGATATTATTGAAGACACGTTCCATTATTCTAATCCAGACCATCTTGACTAGAAACTGTTACAACAACAGAGGGCTCCGCATGAATTCGTTATTGATTTTTGGTAGTGCCTTTGTGACTTACAGTTTCCAACTCCGAGGAGCCAGATGAAGTTCGCTTATCTCTAGGACTAGTTCGAGTATTGTCTTAAGAAATCTGCCCGTCCTAAGAGAAAGCTTGATGTCAAGCCATGCTCAACCTTCTTCGTTGATGGAACTATGCAATCCCATGTGGGAGCAATCACTGTCTCAATGGATTGTTTGCCTCCCTGTCATTCATTAGTTCCACCATTGCCATGTGATGTTGAGGATCATGTTCACACACTTATTCAACCGTCACACCCTCCCAACATCACTCCACACAATTTTCGCGCATATTTGGTTGTGAGTGCTTCGATTTCTCATATGCATTCTTTTTCTAAACCTCCGTCTTCACACCGAGGTGTTCCACCAGATGATGTTGTCTTGTGTTCGTCCATTTCGGACTCCTTGCTTGTTATGAATGAGTAAGAACCCATTGGCGAATTTGGTGTTTCACAACCAACATGTGTTGTCATTCATGAGGAGTATGAGTGGGAGCTTGAGCATCAAAACTCAGAAAGGATGACTCCCTTCCATCTGAGCCCCCTCCATTCTTTCCTAACATCGTTGGTGAACCTTCCATCCATGATTTTTCATGTGTGTCTTCATTGATGGATGCACCCATTGTTGATCTTTCGTAGGACACACCGTATGTTACCCCATCATCCAACAATGGAGAGGTCCAATCATTCATTGAAAATCAACTTGATCTTTCATCTTATATTTTTGGAAACGCAGAGGGTGAAGACCCTTCCTTCTCATCTACCCCTCTGTGTGGTTCGTCAAATCATAACGATGTTGGATATTTTGGAGAATTTTGTATCTACAGATAAATACTAATTCCTTAGATAAATAGCCATATCTAGAACAACAGTTTAAAGTATTTTAGTCTTTCGTTATAAATAGTAGATAAGATGAGAAGATGAGAAGACCTAGTTGTAGTTCCACTTTCCTCTTGTCTCCTTTGTATCGATCTTATCACTCCTTTCCATACTTAATACACTTGAGGAGTACCTGTAAACACAACAAAAAACAAAGAATCGATGAAAGAAAAAGATCTATTGATTATAAGTGAATGGAATCAAATACATCTCACACATATAAGAATTATAAAACAATACAAACATATCGGAGAAAGGTTCAAACACATTATTAAATAAAGAAGGAATTACAACCATTGTGTCTGATTCAAAGTCATTCCTCCAGCTTGGATCCCATCCACATCACATCAAAAGCATGACAAACTTGTAGCATTACAATACTTGCTTCAAAGCCAAATCTCACAGCAACATTATCTCTTTATAATTCAACATAATCCAGCCCCTGATCATTTAGATGAGTGGTCAATTTATAGGGAGATGAAGGAGGTTTTTTCATAAATAGTGGTATTGAATAGCCTTCCATACTTAGAATTAGTTCCATGGAGGAAGGGATGAGAGGATAGGATGCATCTTGACTCATTCCTCATCCATTTTTGAGCTCATAGGAGTTGATAAGTGAGGGAACCTTCTAGATGAATCCAAAAGATAAGAATATTCCCCAAAATTTATGTGAATTTCACTCAAACTCACCCACCGTAGGTGGAAGGAAGCCTAAGTGCTCTACAAAGCACACTGGCATGGACTTAAACTGCTTTGCAGTGCACCCTTATATGGGCCTACCTGCGCTAGTCCCTTTAGAGGTCATTTCAGGATGTCTTCATGTCATGAAACTATCTAGGAAGGAAGCATTCAAAAGGGTGACTTATTTAGGGCATGTAGCAATTGAAATTAGGGTTTGATGAGCCCTAAAACACTGATCTAGATGATGGGAGTGATGTTCCCAAATGGATCTGTAACAACTACCCCCTAAAGCATGAAGTCGGAAAAATGCCAATGTTGAATGAAATTCTTTACGATGTGATGAGGAGGTATCGAAGTGGAAGCTGACCTGCATCAATTGCAATACATCTATCGTGATTTTTTATTTTTACATGAATTGCTGAGGGAAGGCATATACATGTTCAGCTTGTAAACTTTCATTACTTGTACATAAATAGTGGTCTACAGGTATAGACCCATGATTGGAATGACTATCAATGTAAAGCCATTGTACATATGATTTAGTACTCCTGAAATTGCATCCCGGATGGATGAAACTAAATCCGAGGTATTCTATCTCATTCAATTGTTCGCTGAAGTATGAGTCTAACCATGTGAATATGTGATCTGAAGTCGAACATGGGAAGACACTATCTAATTATCAGCCAATGATGTAAGTTTTTAAAAATGCAAGCGAAATCACCGATAACGATAATTATATTCAAGGTATTGTAGTACATTCTGCATGGTGTGAATGGATGATTTGATGTCGAGCATGATACAAAGTATTTTGGGTGAAGGCTATTGATTTCAACCTATCGCTGGAAGCATGAAACCTGCCATTGATGTATGCAAGCCTCAAGGTACTTGAATGGTGTTTTTAAGTCAACTTCTTGGATAATGTGTTGATGTGGACAAGAAGTGACTCATCGTAGGAGGGCCTCGATGTATCCCACGTCAACGACATGAAACAAGTGTAATGATTTTTGGAGATGGAATTCAACTGGCGACACAAGATTGAGGAATGGAAGCAGTCATGAAAATCAAGGTTTATAAGTATTGCAAAGGATGAATTTTAGCTGAATGACTTCTCTTGAACATATCGACGACACTGAATGAATTGGTAGCATTGACCCAAAACCAAAGTAATGGATGGTGTGATAAACCATAGGTATGATAACTATCAAGCAGATAACCCAACCCAAATAGTTTGAATGAATTGGAAGCATTGACCCAAAATCAAAAGTGATGGATGTTGTGATAGACCATAGGTATGATAATTGTCAAGCAAATAACCCAACCCAAATAGTCATGGAGTTAAAGTGAAAGTGTCATGTTCAAGGGCGACCTGTTACCATAAAGTGGTTTTCCCCTTTTTCCATTTTCCCCGGTCATTGTTGACCAATACCTTTTTATTTTTATCAAGCTTGAGGACGACAAAATATGGTTGTTGTATAATTCCACCATTTAGGTGAATCCATCGCTATGTGATGTTTTAACGAGTCTAGCGATGGTGAAACTCGATCTTGTCTAGATGGACAAGTTTGTCGCCATTTTATGTTTTAACGAGTTTAACGACAAAGATAACTCGGTCCTTTTCATTTTTAGAGAGTTTAAAAAGGGACAAAAATAAAAATCCACAATTTCATTTTCATAAATTAATCTCTCAAGCCCGAAAAAACGTAATATAATACGAGAGAGATCCTATTGAGCATGTTCGGTCAACGTATTCCTTTTTTGTAAATAATCTATCTCAACCCAAAAAGGGGTTAAAGTTATACTTAGTAGATGTTGTTTCCAATCCATTAACGAGTTGAAAAGGACAAGCAATCAGCAATATTTTCATGTTTACAGAGTATGAAAAGATTTTAAAGAGGACTCCACTTTGAGGAATGAGTGGTGTCTAGGGTAGAAACTGGTTTCGGTGATGTTGGAACTTCCCAAAACATGTTGATTTATGTGAAGAGGCTAGCTAATAAGACCACTCATTGCAACTGTTCCTAAAAAATGGTAAGACAACTAAGTGAAAGCATATGATCGGCCAAACGAATGGTGGCGATGGGATGAAAACAACCAAGGCTCATATGACGAGAAACTATGCCTGAGATTGGCTTAAATTTAGTTTCATTTTTACACAAGATTGAAACAAAAGACTATGCTTGAGATTGGTTTACATGCCCCCAACATGATGAAAGGGAGAATCTCCAGTAACGAAATGGAAGTCACTGTGGTGAATAAGGATGGTTATCCAACACCCTTTTGGCTTCATCTAGATAGGGACAAAGGTGAATGGGATGATTCCCTTCACATAACCTACAGGGAAACTTAACTTTACCACTAGGTGAATGCCCCCCAAGCTTCATTACATTCACCTAGGTGGATGGAATGAAGGTTCATATACGAGATCAGGCGAAAGACTCGATTGGGATTTTACGAGATCTAATCAAATATTCAAATTGGAACTTTTCTCTGAGGGACCTTGTTTCTTTTTTTTAATGAGATTGACACAAGACAAGGAACTCTGCTCATATTCCTTGTTTAATTTTTTAACGAGCTTGACACAATACAAGGAACTATGCTCATACTCCTTGTTTCATTTTTTAATGAGCTTGACACAAGACAAGGAACTATGCTCATACCCTTTATTTCCTTTTTAATGAGGTTGACATAAGACCAGAAACTATCCTCATATCCTTAGTTTCATTTTTTAATGAGGTTGACACAAGACAAGGAACTATCCTCATAACCTTTGTTTCATTTTTTAATGAGGTTGACACAAGACTAGGAACTGTCCTCGTATCCTTGGTTTCAATTTTTAATGAGCTTGACACAAGACAAGGAACTATGCTCATGGGCCTGTTTCATTTATTTAATGAGGCTGACACAATAAAAGAACTATTCTCATGTTCCTTGTTTCATTTTTTAACGAGGTTGACACAAGACAAGGAACTACCTTCATATTCCTTGTTTCATTTTTTATTGAGGTTGACACAAAACAAGGAACTACCCTCATATCCTTCTTTCATTTTTTAATGAGGTTGACACAAGACAAGGAGCTATCCTCATATCCCTGTTTCATTTTTTAACGAGGTTGACACAAGACAAGGAACTATCCTCATGGGAGTTGTTTCATTTTTTAATGAGGTTGAGACAGTAAAAGAACTATCCTCATACTCTTTGTTTTCAACTTTGAATGAGGTTGATACAAGACAAGGAACTGTCCTCATAAGCTATTTCATTTTTTAATGAGGTTGACACAGGAAAAGAACCATCCTCATAAGTTGTTTCATTCTTTAATGAGGTCGACATAGGAAAAGGATCATCCTCATACCCTTTGTTTCATTTTTTAGCGAGGTTGACATAAGACAAGGAACTATCCTCATATCCTTGGTTTCATTTTTTAATGAGGTTGACACAAGATAAGGAACTATCCTCATACCCTTTGTTTCATTTTTTAGCGAGGTTGACACAAGACCAGGAACTGTCCTCGTATCCTTTGTACATTTTTTAACAAGGTTGATAGAAGACCAAGAACTATCCTCATGGGAGTTGTTTCATTTTTTAATGAGGTTGACACAGTAAAAGAAATATCCTCATATCCTTGGTTTCATTTTTTAACAAGGTTGACATAAGACAAGGAACAATCCTCATACCATTTGTTTCATTTTTTAATGAGGTTGACTCAAGATCACGAACTATCCTCATATTCCTCAATCGCGATTGATAAGAGGTCATGAATTCCAAGAGTTTCTCATCAGATGGGAAGTAAATGCTCTGGAAGGAGAGATCTAGTTCCAATTCCCCCAGTACATAATCTACAACATCACGAAATTGATCGTTTGTTGATGTAGGCATGGAACAAGTTGCCACATAATTAACCCTTTGGCGGGGATGATACCATTGTTACAAAAGGACCATTTAGCTAGGATGGTTGAATGGAAGCCATATTTAGACCGAGAAATGAAAGTTTGTCAATGGTGATATTTCTCCCTTCATGCGGGAAACAAATCACTTGAAAGAGTGTTGAAACAATAGCTCCCATGTCATAAACATAGTTGCACACAATAAGTAAATTGTAATCTAAAAGGCCTAAGACTACCGTCACATTCAGATAAATTATTTTTCCTCCCAAATTATTAGGCAACTAAGGAACAATCCTTAATGGTTGACTGGTTCCTCTGTTAAAACCAACATATTATGGGTAACAGGCACAAGGGGTGACAAACCGAGCGCTTGCCAAGTAGTAGAGGAAAGGATACTCACAGATGTACCTCATCTATTATAGCACCAGATACAATCATATTACAAACCTGTACTATGGCCTGGAAAGGTACATAAGAAGGAAGACAGAATCCTCCCAGTTGATTCCAATCAAAGGAAGTGACCAGACTACTTGGAGGGAGTGTCGTAGAAATGGGAGAATTAACCCCTTGAGTTACAAGAGCAGGAGGATTTTCTTGTTGTCTTCATGGAACAGGAGGATTTCCCCCAAGCTTATTGGAATCTGAAAAAACAAAAAAGAACTTAAGTGGTATCATATCTACTCTCTTCAGGAAAGGTATGATTAACTGGAGGTGAAGTTGGGTTAGTTGTTAGTTGTTTCCTTGACTTGTTGATTTGGGTCAGGTATAGACTCATAGGATTCTATTGGGTCCCTATAATACTAGTGATTAGCCCATTAATATTGTAGTTGCATCCCTTATTAATTTTTTTGTGCCCCTATTATCCCCATATTGTTATTACTGTTCCCCATAGAATCCATCTATTGTTATTTTTGTGTTTTATATTATTATTGTTAGGTCGGCTGGGTTATATTGTGACTCCTTAGACTCCTATATGTAGAAAGGAGGTTTTGTCATTTTAATCATCCAAGACTTTTTCATTTATGTAATGTAAAGGAGGTTTCCCTCTTGAAGAGGCTAAATTCTAAGGCGTTGATCTATCTTTTCTATCTTTTCTTGAGCTGGTTTCATAATATTTGGTATCAGAGTTTTAGATTCTAGGGTTTTGCTGCTCCAAACAGGTCATCGTGGAATTTGCGCTATAAATTTTTTTTTGTGATGTTTCAGAAGCTAAAAAAAAAACCCATTTGAGAAGAAATCACGCTGAATCTCAGGTCCAAATTTCATTGTTGTTTGCACTATATTTGTGGAGATATGATTTGAGGAAGTTGGTCTTCTTGCAGACTCTTGAATTTCATTCCAAATAGGTGACCTGGGGAAAATCGTCATAACTTTCTCTCTGAGCATCTGATTGAAATTTCATAAGAAGGTACAGATAGAGGATGGACTTTAGTTTCTTGTATATATTTTTCAGAGCCAAAGGTCGAAAGAGTGACTCGTGGCACGTCGTATAAGTTCGCTCTACTGAACTAGTCTATAATTAGGTCACTGTGGGAGATTTTGCATAACGCTTCCTTGGAGAATCCAATTTGGACCAAATTGGTGGAATTGGAAAGAGGTCATAGAGGGCTACTACAGTTCGCAATTTCATAACTAGATGATTTGAAAGTACAGAGATACATCAGAGGAAATATCGAGCTCCTACAAAGTGAAAAAAGGTGTGTAGATTCTTTTAAATTTTTGCTTAAGATTGGTCTGAAAATTTATTTTGAAGGAATTAAAAGGGCATAGTAGAGCATTATTATCAGTAACGGATGCCCCGAGGAAAGAAAATGAAAACACCTAGTAAGCAACCTGAAATCCCTAGCATGACTCATGAAGAAGAAGAAGAAATGCTACATGATATATCAAAATTACAAGAACAAGTGCAACAAATGTCACGCTCACAAAAACTAACAGAAGCTAAGATAAATGGTGTGGAATATAAGATAAAGGGCATGGAAGCTAATATGGATTTGAAGACAGATTTAAAGAGAGACATGGAAGATTTGAAGACAGATTTCAAGACAGACATGGCAGATTTGAAGATAGATTTGGCAAATTTTCTACAAGAAATACTTACTAATGGTGAAAAGGTTGTAAAGTAAACTCATGACATGAACAAAAGAAATGTTAATCATGATTTCATAGAATCTAATGTGGGATCAAAGACCCACCATATTCCAAAAATCGATATGAGGAAGTTTGATGGTAAGGATCCTGCAACATGGATATTACAGATGGAGCAATTTTTCGATCTCAATAATGTGCAAAACACACAAAAGGTACGTATGGCAACTTTATATTTGGAACCAAAGCAGTTTGTATGGTATTAATGGCTTTTCTCTCGTAAACAATTTATCACTTGGGCAATTTTTACGGAAGAATTGATAGCACATTATGAGGATACAAAAAGAAACATTTTTTTTAGCCAATTGATAAGTCTCAAACAAAAGGGTTCAATAATGGAGCACATTGAGGAGTTCGAAAAATTGAACATAAGGGAAAAAATATTCCAGAGGAGCATAGGATTGATGTGTTCATAGGGTCTTTAAAGGATAATATCCAACATGAAGTTCTCCTTTGGGAACCTGATTCATTAGAGAAGGCATTCAAGTTAGAAATAAAAATGGAAAGCAAAATTATGGCAACCAGGAAGCATACCACTCACAACTATAAAGATGGAAGTGTTGTTGCTGCTAGTCTTCCACAACCTATAAGGTTGACACCACCACAATTGGAAGGAAAAAGAGAAAAAGGGCTTTGTTATAGTTGTGATAGAAAATACACTCAAGGTTATAAGTGTGCTAAGAAGAAGTTATCCTACATCGACTGTGAAGAGGAAGAAGAAAAGGAGCAAGAAAGGTCAAAAGAAGAGGATATACTCCAGGAACAAAGGCTAGATGAAGAGCAAATGAATCCAACCATATATTGTAATGCACTGGCGGGAATTACCACTCCTCAAACCATCAAGACAGAAGGACAAATCAAGAAGAAAAAAGGTAATAGTGTTGATTGATTTAGGAAGTACCCACAATTTTGTTCATTGTAAGGTAGCAAAAGAATTGAATTGCTTCTTATATCCAACACCAGAGTGTCAAGTGATGGTTGCAAATGGAGGAAAAATAAATTGCTTTGGAAAGTTCCATAATATCAAGATATCCATGGGAGGATATGTATTTACTAGACCAATGCTTTCCATTTCAATGGGAGGTGCTGATGTTGTATTAGCAGTCCAATGGCTACAATCCTTGGGTACAATAGCTTTTAATTTTCAAGAATTTTTCATGAAATTTTCTGTGGAAGGAAAGGAAGTTGAATTAAGGGGTATTGCAGGGAAGCTAGAAAAGATAATTAGCTCTAACAGTATGACAAAGCTTCTAAAAAAGGAACAAAAAGGTGTAATTGCACAATTATGATCGCTAGATGTTTTCACAATAGAATCATCCATTTCTCCAAATCTCCAAAAAGTATTGGACAATCATTCCAAGGTATTTGAGACTCCCAAAGGTCTCCCACCTATTCGTGATCATGATCATGCTATTCAACTGATTCCAAGAAGTTTTCCTCCAAACATCAGGCCATACAGATATCCCTATGCCCAAAAGAGTGAAATTGAACATGTGGTTGCAGAAATGATAGAGGCTGGTATAATTCAACTGAGTCAAAGTTCTTTCTCTACTCCAGTAGTATTGGTGCACAAGAAGGATGGATCATGGCGCATGTGTCCGGATAATAGGGTGCTCAACAAGCTCACTATTAACGATAAGTTTCCCATTCCTATCATTGATGAATTACTGGATGAATTGCATGGATCAATTTACTTCACCAAGTTGGATCTTTGTTCAAGATATCATCAAATCAGAAGACTGAAGACATTCTGAAAACAACATTTAGAACTCATGAGGTTCATTATGAATTTTTGGTCATGCCTTTTGGCCTTACCAATGCACCTTCAACATTTCAAGGTTTGATG
>APFE030111117.1:218645-247525 GCA_000404065.3 Pinus taeda | reverse complement strand
GGGGGGGGGATGCACAATTAAGCATGAGGGATTAAGGCAGGGATTAAGGTATTGGGTGGGACTTAATTGAGTTTATTAGCTAACTTAATCGAGGATCGATTAGTTAGTGGGTTCGGGGGTAGAAAATATTATTTTATATAATTAAACTGGGGTGCGATTAATTAATAATGTGGGACTTAATATATATACGGGAAATGGGTTTCCACTAGGGATTTAATAAATAATTTAAGGATTTAGTCAAATGGGTGGAAGGGGTACCACACCATAAGAATATGTTTTTCATGTTCTTCGTACTTTCCGATAATCACATAAAGACTTAGGATATAGTGTTTTTTGTGGGTTTTTAATGTGAAAATGAGTTATGTGAGGGGAACAAATACTTTTCCTAGGTAAAAGTGATTTAACCTTAGGAAAAGGGCATTATTAGGAAAATGGATGAACTGAAGGGGTGAATGAATGTTTATGAGGGGATTTTAGTACTTATTTCCTAAAAGTCATTAACCCGAGGGTCTAGTCCCTTCAAAAGTCAGAGAAATGATTTGAGCCTCTTTGACTTAGGGTTTTAGGTACTTTGAATTTTATTATGGGAAATTAGTTAAGTGAAAGGTGAAATGAATGAGGGAGATTAATTAATTGGCTTTGATATCAATCTACATGCTTGAGTGCCCATTCACATTTAGAACTTCTACGATGAAAAACATGATACACATGATTTTGTTGATCAAGATTCTGCAACCTTTCTACTACTTACCCATCTACTCATCCTACCATTTTTACTTCTCTTTATTAGGGTGCATTTGAGCTAGAAAACCCTTATCAAACATTTTTTCTTTTCCTTTACAATAGTAAACTAACTAAATCTAACCTTATTACATATAAGGGCTCAGGTTAAACAGTTGAGCTCTTTTTATTTACTCTACCTATCTACTCATCTGCCAAGATTAAACAGTTTGGTTGAATTTTATTCTCTATCTATGGACATGAAATTTAAACATTAAATAGCCAAGTTTAAGCATTTTGACTATCATGGATTGTGGCAAAGATTACAAGCTGCACATAATCATTTATTTTTCACACAAGGTAAATAGTAGTGGCATTTTGACTTGCACACTTTCATGGTATTTTCTTTTCTTGGAGTTCATATTTTTCATCTTTTTTGACCTTTTTTATTCTTTTTTTCCTTTGCTTTTTCCCTTAGGACATACCCTCTTTACATTTTTTAGTTTTTTGAATATGGAAAACATTTGCAGAAAGCAAATGTATGTACATATTATAGGTTTAATCTCAACCATTCAAAAATTATGACTCCTATTGGTATAGGAACCTAACAATGGCTCCACTTAGGGATGGCATTTCTTGGTGAAATGTCAAGAACTTGTAGATCAGTGGCCTTCTGAATTGCTGTGATTTTACCCTGCAACTTTTAATTTTCACTTTTCTGCATTATTGATATTTATGACAGTAAAACTTTTAAATCTTAGGGCCTTCTCTTCGTGCTTCAACTCCAAAAATTACCATCCAATCAACTCTAGACTTTTGAAAAATAGAATATGTACCAATGATTAGTGAAATCAGTAACTAGGTTCGATGTATTGTTTAAGAATTCGACCATTAACTGGTCCTCCTTTTGCTTCTGTGCCATCCAATTCTCTGAGGAAGAAAGCATTATTACCCCTAAAAGCATAAATGATATATTGGCCTTTCCATAGGAAGTCAAACATCCCATGTTTACCTTTATCCTCTCTTCTTGAATCCCATTTCAAAAATTTGTCCCCTAGGAAAAAATCTTTTGCCTTAGTCATTTTCTCAAAAGCTCTTTTGATCCTTTCCTGCACAACCTAAGATCTGATGTACACTTCTTCCCTAGTTTGCTGTAAGTGAATTGTCTGGTTGATCCTCCTTTGGATGTCTTTCAGTTCAACCTGCAACACTTGGAGCAACTTCATCACTGGTGTTCCCAAGGAAGATGGGAAAAAAACTTCCATTCCATAAACTAATTGATAAGGACTAGTACCAATAGATTTCTTTTTTGTTAGCTTGCCTGCCCACAAGGCATTTACTAGCTTTTTGTTCTATGTTTTCTTCTTGTCTTCTAACAATTTTTTGATGATATTCACTAAACTCTTGTTTGAGGACTCTGCTAGTCCATTTCCTTGAGGGTAATAAGGTATGGAATGGCCCAAGGTTATATGGTACTTATTTCAGAAATCAATCATTCTCTTAGATTTGAAGGCTGCTGCATTATTAGTGATGATCTTGGTTGGGCACCCAAATCTAGATAGGATGTTGGATTCAAGGAAGGTTATTATCATATTGTCAGTGGCTTGCCTTGATGGTATGGCTTCTATCCATTTGGTAGAATATTCTATCGCAGTGAGAATCCATTTGTGTTGGAAGAGGAAGGTGGGTGGATTTCACCAATGAAGTTAAGACCCCATTGTTGAAAAGGTACTTCAGCAGATATTGGTTTTAGGGTGAGGGGTAATAGATTTTTATTTCCTTAAAAAATTTGGCATTTATGACACGAGGTTACAAATTTCTTTACATCAAAAAACAAAGTGGACTGATAGAAACCATCTCTAAGAATCTTGTTAGCTGTGGTTTTCTAGTAAAGATGTCCTCCACAGTCACTTTCATGAAACTCTTGTAACACTTTGTTAGATTCTTCTTTCAATAAACAATTAAAAAGGATACCTTCATGATTCCTCCAAAACAAAGCATTGTCAATTATGCAGAATTTTAAAGATTTCATTTTTAAAAACTTTCTTTTTGTCCTGGATAATTCAGGAGGAGCTTGTAGATTTTGTAAAACATATGATGTGAGCATACCATGCTGATTCAATAAAGGCCTGGCTGATTGTGGAGTTGCCATCTCCTCTTCGTCATCCATTTCTGCAATAAAATTCATGTCTAAGGCCTGACAGTTGGATTTAGCCATAAGCTTGGCTAAACCTTGGCCTTTGATTAACTTTGTTGGTTTGATTTCTCAGTCATATTCTAATATAGTAGCTATCCATTTCCCTCTCTTTCTATCTGGACCTTCCTGAGTTACAATGTCCTTGACTACAACATTGGGAACATAGGCTATTACATGAGAATATAGAATGTAAACTCTGAAATATTTGATAGATTCGACCAAAGAAAAATCTTGGTTTTCCATTATATTGTATTTTAGAGGGGCATCTCTTAGGGCTTTGCTAAAAAACGCAATAGGTTTTTCATATCCCTCATCATTCTTCGGTAGTAAGACTGTAGCAATTGTGTGTTCTGAGGCAAAAGAAAATATATTGAAATCCTTATCAAACTTTGGACGAATAAAAAAAAGTGTTTTTGTTAAGGTTAGCTTAAAATCTTGAAAAGTCTTCTTAGCCTCAACTGTCCATTTTAATGTTGAATCTTTTTTCAACATGTTATTCAATGATCTAATTAATTCTTCTAAGTTAGAAACAAATCTTCTAAGTTTATTTTCCCTAAAAAGGCTTGTAATTCCCTAATGCTCCTATGATGTTCTATCTGTAAGATGGCTTCAATTCTTGCAGGATATATTCGGATACCATATTTAGAGATTATGTGGCCTAACAATTTTCCCTCTTTTGACCCAAATAAATATTTTTTTAGGATTCAAAGAAATTCCATACTTCCTACATTTGACGAAGACCCACCTTAGATGATCTAAGTGTTGTTTATTAGATTTTGAGAATATAGTGATATCATCTAAGTATATTACTAGGAAGTCATGAATTTCCTTAGCAAAATCTATATCCATATCTCTTTGGAAAGTGGTCCCTGCATTATTTAATCGAAAAGGAATCTTCACATACATGAATGTTCCCCAAGGAATAGTGAATGCAGTTTTAGCCTGGTCATCTGGGTGAGCTAAATCCTGATTGTAACCAGAAAACCGATCTAATAATGAGATTCTAGTTGAGCCTACTACACTTTGAAATATATGATCCATTTTAGGGAGAGGTTAATTGTCTTTGAGTGAAACTTTATTGAGATTCCTAAGATCAACACAGTGTAAACTCACCAGTTTTCTTCCTTGTGGGCACCAAATTTCAAACCCAATAAGATAATCTAATTGGTGCTATGATCTTGGCTTCATACATTCTTCTGCTTTCCTTTTCAATAGAAGGCAACTGAATAGGATTAATCCTCCTAAGATTCTTCCTAAAATGTTTCTGGTTTTCTTTTAAGGGGATGGTGTGTTGTATTATGTTGGTGTCATAGGAATTGAGGTCCTCATAACTCCAAGTGAAAACATCTTGGAATTCCTTTAACAGTTCAATGTATTGCACTTTTTCAGTAGGAGGTAAGGACTTTGAAAGTTTTATCAATTTTTTATTTTCCTCAGTTTCTATGTTACACTTTTCTATATCAAATTTTAAGGGTTCCACTTTTGGTTTTCAAGGGACATCATTGAAATCGAACAAGTCTTCCAAAGGAGTTAATCCTTTAGGAAAAAATTTGTCTTTGAGATTAATGATTTCAGAGTCTTCCTCAATTATCTTAGAAATTTCAATTTGTTTGAGGTTTTCTAGTTCTAATTTTGTAAATTTAGTGGGATGAAATCTACCTATCTCTTCATATTGTAATTTATTAATTTCTATTTTATCTGTAAAATAAGAATCTAATGTTATGTCAGTATCTATATTACTATTTACAAATTCCTCCTCTAAGGTCATTAGCAAAAACTTGCCAGTTTTTCAAGTTATGTGGGATAGTAGGTCTGTGCCTAACCTCAACAGTGTATTGATGGTTAGGTTGAAATGGTAACTTATAAGTGTTGGCAAACATTGCTAAACTATTAGCCTGCATATTATGTTTTCTTGGGATGACTGCAAGCTTAGTTTCTAGAAAAGTATTCAATATTTATACAACTGTTCCTCTATAAAAACTTAATCTAGGGTCTTTGGTCATATCTATAGCATTAATTTGTTTTATAACCAACTCAAAATTTCCCATAATAGTAACTCTTATGGCTCCTAACCTTTTAACCAATTTGAGACCTAAAAGAAGTGCTTCGTACTTAGCCATATTGTTAGTGCACTTGAAGTTCAGCCTGTAAGCATGGCCCTTTGAGTGATCATTTTCTAAATTATATATCCACACTCCTGCTCCTACACCTAGTTTGTTCACCAACCCATCAAATTCAAGATGCCATAATATTTCATGTTCATAATTCTTATTGTCTGGGGGAACAAAATTTCATTGTTTGAGGTGTTTTGACTATCTTTTTCATCTAAAAATTCTTGAATTTGGACAGTTTGATTTTCAGCTGTAATTGAAACTTCTTTTGGTTCTGAAATAATTATGTTTGAATTATTTTCTAGTGTTTGTTCAACATTATACAGAATAAAAGGATCGATGTCAGAATGCATGGAATAGATAGGAAAGTTTTGAGGCCTATCTTGGCTACTCACTACATACTTCATTAGGGACTCTTTGTATAGTTTTTTAGGATGTCCAAAGACTGAAATTGTGGCATATGACATGTCAAGTTGCAAAGATCCTTGGAGTTTAGCCCCCATGATCTAGACAATAGCATGCCATATTTAGGTGGTATATCAGGAACAATTTTGTCCATAAGAATGGTCTTAGCAGGGTATTGTACTAAGGAAACACATAGGTCTTTGATTAGTCCTAAGCACTTTACTTGACTTGAATAAAATGAAAACAGTTCCTTGTAAGGCCTAGTGATGTTCAAGTTCAATTTTTCCATAACAGATTTAGGCATTAAATCGCGTGAAGCCCCAGAATCTAACATTGCATTGTGTAATATTTTATCATGAATGTTAAGGCTAATGTAAAAGGATGGTATCCATCCTGCTAATGGTTTTCCATTAACATCAGGAGTGAATATAAGCTCAGGCTAATCATCAAACAAGTTAACAGCGTCTTCATTCTCAACGAAGTTTAAGGATTTTCTTATTTGAGACTTGTAAGTTTCATTTTTAATCAACTCTGTTAAGGGAACCAAGATTTTTAGTTTAGCCACCTTTGCTCCCAAATTTAAAGGAAAATGGGCTTTCTCTATTTGAGGGCTTGGAATTTTCATGGCAGGCGTTTGAGTAGGTTGTTCTTCTTTTTCTGTATTTGAAGTCTTTTTAAGTGGATTTTCTAATATAATGTTTGGAAAGTGTTCCACTGTTTCCTTGGAGGGGACTGAAGTGGAAGGTTGATCATTAGGTTGTTGGTAATTGGTTATATCTACAATGGTGGGACTAGAAGGGTTCTGATTTGGTCTAGAGAGGATTGGGAGAGTTTTAGTAACTGGAACTATTTTAATTTTCTTAGTTTGATTTGGTACTACTTTCTTGTTTTGGTTAGTTGTATCATTTTTCTTTTTACTCCTAAAGTTGTCTTGTTTGTGCACTTCAAAGATAGTAGAATCATACCCTTGCTTGTAATCGAATGATTCTCTGAATTGGGTCTGTAATTGTTGAAGCATATGTAATTCTTGATCATCTTGAGTCAAAACGATAGTTTCCTCATCATTTAATCCCATTAGATTAATTCATGTGTCTTGTTCGGTGTCTTCTTAATGGGACGTTACATCAAAATTTTCTTGAAAAGGAGGCCTAATATTCTGATTAGGCCCATTTTTTCCAATGTTTTGATTTCGATTATTTCTGAAGTTTGGATTTCTCACTGGAGGTGCTTGTTGATTATCCCAGTGAGGCTTCCTTTCAATGTTCTCTGTCCTATCCATCAATTTTTCCATTCCTTTGGCCAAGGCATCTATTTTAAGGTCATAGGGTGAGGCTTCATCTTTCAAGGGTCCTCTCCTTTCATTCCTAACCCTAGCTCTTTTTGCTAGCAAATTAGATTCTACACTAACTGCTACACTCTGGATGTCTTCTAAAGTTGGAGGATTTATCTCTCTAAGTTAGAATGCCATATCGGTATCAAACCCACCAGGAAACTCATCAGAGATAAGCCAGGTGGGGGTCTAAGATTGACTGGTATTGCATTGTATATATTGTTAAATCTAGTACAGTAATCCTAGACTGTTTCATTTGGTCCTCTCTTGATGTTTTCGTATTCTAAAAGGATTTGTAGAGGATTATTTTTGTTTTTTAATCTATTTAAAAATTGTTGAAATAATACTTCTAAACTATCTATACTATTAGCAAGTAAAGATCTAAACCATGTTCTTACATCACCAACTAGAGTCTGAGCGAAAAGTCTCATTTGGACATCTCCAATATCAATTTCATGCAATTCAAAATAATCAGTCATCTTGTTTGTATGGTGTTGTGCTATATAATGTCATATGCCATCAAATTGGACAATTTTGTTATGGTAGTCTTGTGGCATGGCACCTAGTGGAGTAGGTAACACAAGAGGGGCATATCTATTTGCCATGGCTCTAAGTTGGGTAGGGCTAAGAAGTGGAGTTGGGGTACCAGGGCATGATATAGTAGTCGATGGAGAACTGGGAGAAATAGGTGTTTGATGGGTAATGATAGGTTGGTAAGGAAGTGAAGGTATAAATGGAGGTGAGGAATGAACTTCAGAGGTGGAAGTCAATAATGGTGAGCTAAGGGGAGTTGAAACTAGTTCAGAAAGTTCAGGGATCTTGGCAATAATAATGGATGACTGAGGGAAATTTAGAATATACTGATCAATTGATTGGTTTGCCTTTTGGATTTTGAGATATGCAATAAACTTTGGATCTAGAATTATGTCATCAAGTGCACTTTCAGACCTAGTTCTAAATAGGGAAACGTCAAATGGGAGGTCCTCTAGGAACAACCACTCATTAGGAAAGGAATCTACTTTGATTAAAGGTGTTGGACTTACTGAACTTTATTGTCTTCTATATATTCTTGAAATTAGGTTGGGATTATCAAATACTGGGGTAGGGTTTGGATCAGGATTGGCCCTAGTATAGTGAGTTCTTATTGAAGACATATTTCAAGATTTTTCTAATTATTTATTTTTTGTGAAATTTTATAAATAAATTCTAATAAACTCTTCAAGAGGTTTGAAATAAAGATTTTAAATTTCTCAAAGGTTTATCAAGACTGAGGGTTTGAGTTCCCCAATGGAGTCACCACTATGTTATCACTTAGAAGTTTCCCCTAGAAGTTATCAAAAGAAGGAATAATCTGAGGTAACCACAAACCAATCTTTTAGACTCAGGTTCTAGCCAACTTGAGTCTAGAGAGGGCTCTATCTTTATAATTTAACTTTGTTTTGGGTGGGATTTTGGGCTAGTTCTTAGTGTTTGTGAGGATTTTGATTTTGGATTGAAGGTTGGGTGGTGGAATTCTTGGAACAGATGGATAGAGCTAGGTCTTTAAGTCATTGGGCTATGGAGTCAATCAGAGAATAGCTTAACTGGACCAAATCTTTGAAGGGCATGTTCACAAGGCAGGCTAGCAAAGCAAAAGGAAAATCTTCAAGTTTAATGGATAACATGGTTCTAACCAGGGTGAAAAGGCAATGAAGAATCCTTGGACCAGGATCAGAATGAAAGAAAACATGTGATCATGAGCAAAGGGAAATTGAATCCTTTGTTATAGAGCAGGGGGAGAAATTACAGAAGTAAGGGAGAATTTAAGAATTCCCTAACTAAGATAATTTAGCAGAAAATAGTAAGAATGTAAACAATAAAGATAGAGTGCACTAAAGCAAGTTCTGAAATATCATTCCTAATTTACCATTCAGATTTCATAGAAACACATATGATTATTAATAAACATAAGAAAAAACAATAATACACATGAAATAAATACTTATTTGATTTTCTCTTTAAAAAAGAATCCTGTAAAATGTCTGAGGTTTATTCCATGATCCAACAACCCAATCTAGTTTTGACAAATAACACTTTGATTTGAGATAAAAGTCTATAGAAATGTCTTTGAATCCACCCTAAATACTTCAAAATCTGAAGTATTTATACAAAAAATATTTGCAAAATATGTCATAACAATATGAGATTTAATCTAGGAAATCAAAATGTCTTCAGGCATGAAGATAGAGACATATGGAAAACTGCATCATGTTGTCCCTTTTATTGTGGTAGTGGTGGTTGTTACAATTCGAATTTGAGCTCTTTAAGCTAGTTGATATTTGTACGCTAGAATCATCTTTTTCTTTAATCTTTCACTGATACTCTTTAACCTGCTACTCTTCGACCCTGTTTATCTATCCTTTCACCTGCCTTCAGATTTACTGTGGTAACTTATACTAAATATGTCAGATTTTCCCACCCTACATCCTCAGGTAATTTTTCTTTTAACATTCTTCTGTAAGTTTCATCTGCCTCTGTGTATTTGGAAAAATTAGGCTTGGTGAGAAACAAATGTTTCACCTCATGTTCCAGACAAAATATGTTCCAGACAAAATAGATTCTCCAAAGTATCATATAATACTTTCCCAGTTAGCAAGGCCTTGATCCTTGAAGTGCTTGCTTCTTCCTTGGCCAGCTTCCTTAGCCTGTCAGTGTAGTCTAATTGAGTCATAAGTTTATTATGGATGACCATAGGATGGGGAAGGCCTTTGTCCCTCAAAACTTGAAATTTGGCCATGAATCTATCAATGCCCACCTACATGTTATGGCATTTTTCCTCAAAGTTAACCATGAGGTTTCTTTTAGAAAGAACTTTTTTGATTTCTAGGATAGCTTCAGTCCTATCCTCTATATGAAGTTCATTGATCTCATGTCTATTCTTACTGTTTAGGAAGTGGATGAGTCAATTGGCATCCTAAGGCATATCACCGAATTCTTCCTTTACTTTCTAAATTGCTTCAGTGGCCACTTTTACCAATTCAGTATTCTCAAATATAACTTGAATTGATGAGCAAATATCATTGACAGAGTCAATGATATTGGCCTAGAGCATCTCTTTGGTCTGTCCTAGTGGCTTTTGCATAGCTAAATCTTTTTCTAGGAACTTTATCTTCTCACCCATCCTTAGGGCTTTCTGTGTTTCTTCTCTGTGTTGTATTTGGGCAAGCTTATAGTCAGTTCTAAGCTCGCTACTTTCTCCTTTAGCCTTTTGAGCATTATTTCCTAGATTGACATATCATCCATGGATTTTACTAGCTCTGCTATTTTCTCTGTTGAAGTACTTGTTGTTCTAGACTCAGTTGTGACTGATAGTGTTGTAGTAGGTGGAGCTGTTGGTGCCAAAGATGCTACCAATGTTGAAGGAACTGCAGTTGTTACTGTGGGAATAGCAGTTGTTGAAGTGGTGGCCAATTCACTTTGTTTGGAATAAATCAATGTATCCAATTCTTTCTCTGTTTCTTTCAGTTGTTCATTTAGCTTTAAGACAAAGTCCATAAGCTCTTCTTGTCCTTTTTGTGTCTCCAAGACTTCAACTATTTGTTGGTGATGTAATGGTGGAATTTTGAGTTGCTTCTTCAATGCAGCTATGTCATCATTCTTCTTCCCTATCAATTTTTTAGTGGCCTTTACATATTTGGGATCATCTCCCAACTCAATGATTAAGTCCTCTAAGGACTTGATTCTAGTCTCTTTGGCCTGTGAAGAGGCCTTCTCCAATTGGAACTGAGTTGACAGGTTATTCAAGGAATTTTGCAATTGGTAGGCTGCGATGGCTTTCCCTGTCAAGGTGGAGTAAATCATCTCCCCTATTTATTTGTGCAACTCAATCTTGTCAATAGGATGTATGTCCTTTGCTAGTACTTCAATGTCTATCTTTCCGAAGTCTGTTGTTGAGCTTGGTTGCTGAGTAGTGGGATTCATGAATGTCATTTGCATTTTTCCTTCTTTCACATCATAGGTTGACATAAGCCTTGTCTGATTGGTACGTGCCATATTTAGGTATTGTGCATAAGTTTGGGCTTTTAGCCTCTCATTCTCGGCTTTTATATCCTTGTACCTTTCTCTGATATCTTGGTCTCTATCAGCTGGCATCCTAAATGAGGACACTTCAACACTCTGCTGCCTTTACAAAATCTGAGTATGTGATGTGGAAGGTTTTATTGTGCCCCCAAAAGGAGTAGCAGGCCTACTTCCTTCCCTTTCTGTGCTGGTGGCCCCCACTGTTTCTTCTATGAATTCCTGTTCAGAGACAGGATTTAACCTTTACCTTTTGACCAGGATGATCTCTGCATATGTTTGTGTAGTTTCTTTGCCTGATGTAGTGGCCCTTTCCCTGTTTCTTTTGAGGCTTTTCTTCTCATTTATAGGAGTTTTCAAGATAGGGGGAGTACTCATAATGGGCTTGATATACCTGTTTGATTCAACTATTACAATAAGTCTGATTGTTCTGACTCTTCTTTTACTTGGGATTCTTCTTCTCTATGTGATTCACTGTGTGCCTGTGGTTCTCCTTGTGCTTGAGATTCTCTTGTCACCTGAGGTAAAGAATCCTCATAAAGCCTTTTCTCTAAATAAATTAGAGAATTTTCAACAACAACTTTAGTGCTATCCCTATCCACTAAAGTATTCTCCACCCATTCCAATTGATTTGCATATTTTTCTATTTTAGGGATTCGATGGTGAATGTAAGGAGCCATCTTGTTTTTTTGTATTCTGTTGCAAATGAAGTCCAAGGGATCATATCTCCACATTAATATTTGTTTTAGTTTAAGTCTATGAAGGATTTCCTCTACTTCCTTTCTAGCTTCTTGGCTATTAGACACAAAGGGGCCTAGTTGATCTTTGTTTCTGAGCTAAGCCTTCTTTTTTGCTTTAACAAAATGCACCTCATCTGAGTTGATTATCTACCTGTAGTACTCCAGAGAAAATAACCTCATTGGGAGGTATATTGGTAATTTATATAGGGCAAACTCACAACCAAAGATCCTAATCTCAGTGTGATTTGGTACAAGTACCAATCTCCCACTTTGTGCTGTTTTGAAAGCTGCAAGATCCTCTTGATATCTGAACTAATTCTTGGAGGAGGACTTCGTAGCAGCATGGTCACTATAAGATGCACAAAAAGATCTATGAAGTCTATGTATGGATATGGTGAGTCATACTTATGGATCAAAGGAGTCTAGAAACTCATAGAACTAGTGTGACCCTTAGTATCAAGCTTTTGGAGGGTAAAGAGGAGCTTGTCAGCTTGGTAATATAGAAAAAGATGGTACAAAATAGAGGAATACTTGAATAGTCTTTTGTTGCTCATTCTATGAAATTGTTCATGCATCCTATTAGCTATGAACTTGGCATAATCATACATGATAGCAGGAGGTTGTCCTGGAGTGAATATGGACATGAAGGCTAAGATGATTTCATCTATGTATTCATTGGTAGTATAGCATAAGATACTAGATATCATTGACACAATATCCTAGCCAAATTGAGAAAATATGGTATATATATCGGGGAGGATCCTTTGGAATATGTTTCACTTCTACAATAAAAGTCTGGAACATTTTAGCAAGTTTGGCAGTGGTAAGCTTGGGGAATCTATCGAGTAGGTCTCCAATTGAAATAGGGGTTAGATTTTTCCCTAGTTGTACTTGTAGCATTTCATTGATTGACTCAACAGTGATGGTGAAAAGTATGGTTTAGTTAGGGGACATCACCGCTCTTTGACTGGGAATGTAGTTTGCATGGCAATAATGGTCAATTTCTGGAAAGATGTGTACCTCAGAAAATTGATACTTGGTCAAATTACACTCCCAAAGACCTATTTTATCAGCATGGTTTAGGTATTGGTCTCTGTATCGACAGTATAATTTGAGTGGGGATTCATGGACATAGGTGTCCTTGATTTGGAGATCTTTATCAAGAAGGGGAAGGTAATCCAAGTCCAGGTGAGGAGTGGAAATTGGTCTAACATCCATGGAAATTGGGGCTGCCATTCTCAGTTGTTGTGGATTTGATAATGGGGGAGGTAAATTGTCATTTTTTAAGGGTAATCATGGTTCAATTCCAGGTGGGTTTAAGTTACTAGATTTCGCTTTTAATTTCAATTAAGAAAACTTAGTGACTGGTTCGGAAATTGACAGGGCTTTCAATAGATTATGGCTTAAATACTTGGAATTAAAGAAAAATGGGTCTGAACTGGTGAACTGGCGATTCTAAACGGTTGAAAAAGCTTCAATCAGGCTGGAAGGAAATCTGGGAACTTTATGGCATCTTCAGAGTGAAATTGTATGTGGTAACGTCTTTCAACATTCACAGGCACGTGCATGGAAGTTTACAATAGCAGTTTTTCATGTAGCGGGGTGAACAATGGTAATTTTGGCATGTAGCGAGCTGGCAGTAAATGGTTTACTTTGCATAGCCTTTGGGCACTTGGCGGTATTGGGGGAGGTCACTCGATTCCATTCTTCGAGCACCATGTATCCTCAGGGGCTGAGCAAAAAACAACCCATTTTGAGTGGGTAACATTTGGATTTTAGGCCCTTCCGAAATCAACATGGGCCATCGAATGGGGAGGGGAGAGATCGTGTGGTGGTCGAGCAATGGAGTCACACAAAATATAATGGGCGGGCCTGACGGGCAATTAAGCATGGCAGTTTCGGTTTAATGAGGGATTAAGGCGGGGATTAAGATATCGAGCGGGACTTAATTGGGTTTATTAACTAACTTAATCAAGGATCGATTAGTTAGTGGGTCCGAGGGTAGAAAACCATACTTTATATAATTAAACTGGGGTATGTTTAATTAATAATGCAAGAGTTAATGTATATATGGGAAATGGGTTTCCACTAGGGATTTAATAAATAAGTTAAGAATTTAGTTTAATGGGCGGAAAGGGTACCACACCCTAAGCATAATATTTTCATGGTTTTATTGCTTTCTAATAATCACATAAAGACTTAGGATATAGTGTTTTTTGTGGGATTTTAATGTGAAAATGAGTTATGTGAGGGGAACAAATACTTTTCCTATGTAAAAGTGATTTAACCTTAAGAAATGGGCATTATTAGGAAAATGGATGAACTGAAGGGGGGAATCAATGTTTATGAGGGGGTTTTAGTACTTATTGCCTATAAGTCATTGAGTAGAGGGTATGGTCCCTCCAAAAGTCAGAGAAATGCTTCGAGCATCTTTGACTTAGGGTTTTTAGGTACTTTGAATTTTATTGTGGGAAATTAGTCAAGTGAAAGGTGAAATGAATGAGGGATATTAATTAATTGACTTTGATATCCATTTGCATGCTTGAGTGGCCATTCACATTTAGAACTTTTATGATGAAAAAGATGATACACATGCTTTTGTCTAATCAATCATCAAAATTCAGCAACCTTTTTACTACTTATCCATCTACTCATCTGACCATTTTTACTTCTCTTTATTAGGGTGCATTTGAGCTAGCAAACCCTTATCAAACGTTTTTTCTTTTCCTTTACAATAGTAAAATAACTAGATCATCTAACCTTATTACATCCAAGGGCTCAGATTAAATAGTTGAGCTCTTTTTATTTACTTTACCTATCTACTCAACTGCCAAGATTAAATAGTTTGGTAAGAGTTTATTCTCTATCTATGGACATGAAATTTAAACATGAAATAACCAATTTTAAGCATTTTGACTATCATGGATTGTGGAAAAGATTACAAGCTGCACACAATCATTTATTTTTCACAAAAAGTAAATAGTAGTGGAATTTTGACTTGCACACATTCATGGTCTTCTCTTTTCTTGGAGTTCATATTTTTCATCTTTTTTGACCTTCTTTATTCTTTTTGTCCTTTGATTTTTATTTTAGGACATACCTCTTTACATTTTTTAATTTTTTGAATAGGGAAAAGATTTGCAGAAAGCAAAGATATGTACATATTGCAGGTTTAATCTTAGCCATTCAAAAATTATGGCTCCTATTGGTATAGGAACCTAACACTTCCCCTGCCTTGTGCTGCATTTCTATCGCTTTTTGTGTATTCACTTGTGTGAGTGTTGTTTGCTTGATTTCTTTGAAAGCCTGCTATCATTTGCATGTATACTAGCTTGTCCTATCTCTGTTTCAGTTTTCATTGCTATCTCACTATTGTCGCATGCATGAAACTGTTTTTCACGGATGTTTGCCCAAACGGAGAACGACCACACTCACATGCATGTTGATTTGTTTTCTTAAAATCCATTCATGTTTTGAATGCGTTTTCTATTACTTATGCTCTCGCTTAGTGTCACCATGCATTTCATCAAATTACTTTCTTTCAGTTTCCCATCGGTGAGTCGGGCCAACCTTGGCTTAGTCTTTGCCTTCACCAAGGTTGCATTGCACAATCTCGAGAAGGAAGGCTCACCATCCTCTCCATATTTGTGAATTTTGAACAAGCACTAGCCTCCTGGACTGAATAGCACATTTCTGAAGCTCAGTGGCTGCTTGGCCCAAACATTTGCGCAAATATGCCCCTGGGCTAGCAGTCCTTCCCAGCTATGATTGCTCATTACATAATCCCAGGAGCCAACTGCCTGAATGGACTATGCATTATGTAGTTCTAGTAATGATTTAGTGTCTCAATAGCCTGAACTATGCCTTGTGCAAACTTGGCACTCGGTCTCCCAACCTCCCAGCTGAAATTGCATAACCTTCATGATCCTTCACCCAGGTATGTTTCAAGTCAGCTCTCATGTTCATTCTCGTTTTCGACTAATAGATTTCTTGCTATGAGTGTTGCCATGTCTCTAGGTATCGCATGTGTTCATATGCCCCTTAGTAGTATAGGTACAATGGATTTCAAGAGAGTGGAGATGAAGACACTGTTCAGAGCACGCTTGGGGATGTAGTCGATCAAGTGTCTATGAACTTGCCTACTCATGAAGAAATCAAGTTGTTTGTGGACAAGTACATCAAGCAGAAGAATCACAGCGAGTAGCATCATGAACAATAGCTGAAGGCAGCATATCGAATGCATCGAATGCAAGAGGAAGGTTGTTGAAAACATAGAGTTGTAGCAAAGTTGCAAGATCAAGTAGATCCACTGATAGTGAAAGAATCTTTGGAGACTTAGGTTACGAAGTGACGGTGCCACATAAAGATTGCACGAAGGAAGAAGATGGAATAAAGAAGGAGTTCCATGTGCCTAAGAAGCAACTGAGGAAGAACATGATACTACACAGACATACCAATTAGTTGTTGTAGGAAAATGAATAGCAGTGAGCACATCATGCACTCATGGATGAAACTGTGCCAGTACAAGTTAAGGATCCATCCCAACAGCTGACATAGAGAAAACATGGTGAGAAGTGTTGTTTATCACATACAAAGGATCCAAAAGCATGCATGTCTTTGAGAGCATGCACGCAATCCAACCCATTCAACACACTCACGAAGGCAAAGATACAGAGAAAGTCCAAATGGGGCTGAACACGCACTTCGGCAAGTTCATGTGCATGACCACCAACAAACACTTGAATATCAACACAGACATTATGCATCAGTTTGTTTCTGGTTCAACCATACCTAAGAAGACCATACACATGTTAGCAGATGAGTTGGATAAAGGGGTCAAACCAATGCACCGATTGCAACGGAGGCAAGAGTTCGCTTAAGGGAGATGTCACCATGAGGTGCATGCACACCATTATGGATGACCAAGCTTGGAATCAACTCACCAGTTTCACCATCAGAAGCATGTCAAAGAGTTGGTCTCACCACAACGGACCGAGTATTAGTGATGTCTTGAAAGTCTTTCTCAATCCATGTTGTCTCACATGAGTACATGTGCATTGTAATGTTGAGTCATGTCAAGTGTAAGTCGAGTGTCAACAGTTCGATGTAAGTTTCATAGAGTAGGTGAAGACTCATGAGGATAGCTGAACTATCAAAAAGGGGAATGTTAAGGGTCACCACACCCTTTTCTATAAATAATCCCTCATAACTCATTGTTGGGCTTCTGGTCAGCGAAGCTTCTACTAAGACTGTCTTGAAGAAGGCTTCGACAGTATTGTAACGTGCCTTGGATTCTCCACTACACGGAGCTAGTATATCTCTTTGGAGGAGTAGGTAGATGTGGTTGTAATGTTCCACTGATGGGGCTAGCAGGTTTACATAGTGTATTGTATGATTGTGACTTACACTTCTTTATATAATAAAAGCCAACACATTTTCATGCATATGTTCTTATTGTAGTTGGACTGCTCCGGTTGCCTTAATGATATATGTTTTTTAACTTATGTACTTGTATATGAACTGATTTGTATGTAATGATATGGATCTTGTTGTTAATGTGTTGGGTACGTTGTTAATGTTGTCACCCTCTGTGTTAACTGTTCTATCGGAAATTAGACAAAACTTTCTCTGAACCTTATTATACCAACTGTCACACTCATCTCAGACCAATCCATGAGTGTTCTTCATGTTATCTTACCTTGTATGTTGGGACTGCCACATCTGTGTTGACTGCTCTGTCCGATGTTGTGAATTTCCTTTGTGTGGTGTGTTCCTAACTGAGTTGGGAGTAATCCCTTTCAACCTAGAACTCGCCTTCACCTTCCTCCCCCTTTGAACTGTAGGAACCTCTCATACTCATTCATTGACTCACTGCATCAGTCACACCCTTGCTACTGACAGAGTTATATTACTTGCCCTTATGCAACATCGTGGTCAAGGAATTACCTTATGACCCAATGCTAGGACTCCTACACCAAATGGTATGAGGTCTAATTAGAACTTCTTACTGGGGAGATCCCCTTAACATGTTAGCAAGTCCAGCCCTGTCAACAGAAATTTAAAGCTCTTAGAGTTGATAATGGTGGAGGATATGTGTCGAATGAATTCAAGAAATTTTGTGCATCAGAAGGCATTTGAGAGGAGTTGATAGCACCTCATAACCCACAGTAGAATTGGGTGGTTGAAAGCAAAATAATAAGTATTATGGGAGAAACACGTGTGATGTTACATGATCAAGGCCTACCGTTGCACTTGTGGGATGAAGCACGCAACAAAACTCTTTTTTTACAGAACAAAAGCCCTCATCAAATTCTCAGGATGAATACACCGGAAGAACAGATTTTAGGTAAGAAACCAAACATGGAACACTTCAAGATCTTTGGTTCATCAGTACATTGTCATGTTATTGAGTATGCATAGAAAAATCTAGAGCCAAAAGCTAAGTTCAATATATTTGTGGGGTACATTGATACACCTCACAACTGTTGGGTGTATTTTTCATCCAACAAGATGAAAGTGGTTCGTAGAGATGTGAAATTCGATGAGGAGAAGGAAATTAGATATTCCCTTGAGAGGGAGATTTATTTACATGCAGATGAGGAGAAAATGTCTCCAAAGGAGGAACCTTAGTATGATGTGAAGCAAGCATATGCAGAGGAGAAGAGAGTGGAAACATCGATTCATGCGGAGACTTCCAGAGATGGGAGCAAGTGCACTAGAGAGACTGACAGATTATTGTATGATGCTAAATAGAATGTGGGTGCACACACATCACAACTTTGAAAGAGGAGGTCACCAGGGAAGTACACTAACTATATGGCTTTGATGAGCGAGAGTGTAGAAATTTAGCCATCCTCATTTGAGGAAGTAGTGTAGAAACTAATGTGGGTTGATGCCATGGTTGAGGAGTAGGAATCCATTATTAGAAACAAGGGAGGTGGTCCCAAGACCAATAGACAAGTTAGTTGTGAGACCCAGATGGCTTTACAAGGTAAAGAAAGCAGTAGATGGGAGTGTGGAGAAGAACAAAGCCATATTTATGGCTAGGGGGTTCTCCTAGGTGGAGGGAATTGATTATGATGATACATTTTCTCTTGTAGTGAGGTACTCATCAATTAGATCTATTCCAGTACTTTCAGTGCAGATGGGATGGAAGATACATCAAATGGTTTTAAAGACAACATTCCTCAACAACATGATTGAGGAAGAGGTGTATATTGAGTAACCAGAAGGATTTGAGACCTTCAACAGAGAGTCACATGTGTGCAGACTGAAGCAAGCATTATATGGACTGAGACAAGCACCTTGTGCTTGGTACACCAGGATTGACAACTATTTCACTGGGTTAGGCTTCACCAAAATTGAAGCAGATATGAACATTTACCATATTGTGGTTGAAGGTATATTTTTGATTATAGAATTATATTTCAATGATTTGATTCTAACAGACGATGAGAATATAGTTAAATCGAGCAAACATGATCTTGCAAGAGAGTTAGAGTTGAAGGGCCTGGGGCTCATGCATTAGATTCTTGCTCTGGAGGTATGGGAAAGAATTAAGGAATTGTTTGTCTCTGAGGGCAAGTATGCAAATAAGATACTAAATAAGTTCCACATGGAGAGAAGTAAACCCATGGAGACTCCTCTAACAAGTGGAGGAAGTACGATGCTACTTCACGCGAAGTAGTGGACGCTGCTATTTATAGAAATCTTGTGGGTTGATTTATGTATTTGGTAAACACACGACCAGACATGTGTTTTGCAGTTAACCCTCTTAGTCAAGCCATGGTTAAGCCAACCAAACTGTATTGGAAGGCAGCTAAACATGTGTTGAGATACCTAAGAGGCACTACTCAGTTTGGTCTTTAGTACAAAAGGATAGAGGGAATGAACCTTCAAAGCTTCAAAGATGCAGATTGGGTAGGGAGTCCATTAATTAGGAAGAGGACATCACGGGGAATCTTCAGTATTGGGTCAAAAATAGTTCCTTGGTGCAACAGGAAGTAGGGATCAGCTGCACCCAGTTCAGCAGAAGTAGAGTACATGGCTGCTATTCAAGCACCTTGTGAGGCTAGCTAGATGAGGAAGATCATTTTTGGGTTCTTTGGTCAGTAGAGGGATCCAACAATTCTTTGCTGTGACAATCAGATTTGCATCAAAATCTCTTAGAATCCACCTTTTCATGATTGGTCCAAGCATATTGACATCTGGTATCACCAGCTACGAGATTTTTTGTAGAGCAGAATCATGTTTTTGGAGTACATTCCTACAGAGGAGTAGGATGTATATATTTTGACAAAGGCATTGTCAAGATGAAAATTCAAGTTTCACAGAGGCAGTATTGGGATAAGAGATAATCCCTTTATTGTTGACAGGGAGTGTTAAAAATAGAAACAAGAAAATCCTAATTTAATTTGTCCTCCAATTAAATTTGGAATCAAATTGTAATTCTATTCTCATAGCAACTTGTAATAGTCAACTAAGTTAAATTGACTTAGTTGGCTTAGTAAATTCGAGTTGAGAGTCTATCTACAGTCATGTAGCATGATCCCTAAATTTTAGGGGCTCGGGTTGAGTTATTACTGAGTTGTAATTATTTAATTTAGTTTAACAGAGTTAAATTGAGTTAATCTAGTTCTAACTCATGGAGGAACTAGTGAGAGGTCAAGTGAATTAGATTGGGTTTAATTCACATGTAGTGATCAATCAAATAACTCATAGTTCACTCATAAATAACTCATGCATGTCAGTTGAGAGGAAGACCCAGTTTGGATTAGAGTTCAGGGAAAATGTACTACTAGTTGTAAAATAATTTAAATTAAACCAATGGTGCATGTAATAAAAAAAATTCATATGAATCAATTTTGCAGTTATGAGTGAGAAATTTACCTATTAACTAAGGGTTAATTCCCAAGGGAACAACACCAGGAAGTAGTAGCTTAGCAGGAAACAAATTTGGCTAAGTATTTGTTTGAGCTGGTTTTTGAAGTAGTGCAATAGATTGTACTTATGCAGGGATTGTTCGGGTTGAACAAGCATTGTATTTTCTTCTCTGATCTTCTGGTTAATGCAATATACAGATAGAAAGTTTTTTTGGTTGAGGCTTTCCCAAGAAAATTCCTTTTCTACTTCGTGATTACAATGGTCAATTTTTTCTTCAGTGAATGAGTAGAGTAGATTCAATTCAATTGTTTGAGCATATCACAATCTGCAGTTTGAACATACAATGTAATTATTACAAAAAAAAAAAATTAAGCAAAAAAAATAAAGATGTAATCCAAAATTATTTTCACAAGTTCGTAAGGTAGCTCAATTTGCAGATCAGATCATCATCATGTAGCACAGCAGTAGAGACCTTCACAAAACCAAACAAATAGAAGCAGAACATGGAGAAAACTTAATTTCTAATGTTATTATTTCAAGGAATTTGGGCATTATGAACATGAATTCAACAAGAAACAATTAGATCAACAAAGATGCAGTGCCCATCTCTCTAACAATGAAGGAGAATCCTCTAAAACAATGTTTCTTTCATGCCATCTTTCGAACATAGTCACAGTGAGGACCTTTGCTTGCTGGAGAGTGGCTCTAGTAGTCATATGACAAATAACAAGATATACTTTCTTGTATTGATGTTTCCTAAGCTTCTGAAATTATTCTTGGATATAATTCCCATATTAAAGATGAAGGGAAAGGTATTGCCCATGTTCCTACCAAATAGAATGAGAAGAAATACCTCATTGATGCTTATTATATTCCACATCTGAAGTAGAACTTCATTAGTATAGGAAAATTGATGGAACATGGTTATGACGTAATATTCCAAGGGAACACATGTTATATCTATGAAAAAAATCCCAGTAGAAGATTGACAGAAAAGGTTGAAAAAACAAAGAATAAGATGTTTCTATTAACTCTTAGAAGTCGAAATATTTCACAGTCTTTGGCCTAGAATGTGTCGAGAATAGATGAGTCTTAGCTATGGAATTCTAGGTATGAGAATATTCCATTCAAAATTCTAAGTCGGCTTCAGAAATCTTCAATTGTAATTGGTCTCCCTATTATGAATGAAAAAAATTGTAACTATGAACTCCGTATTCTATAAAAGCACAAAAAGAGTTTTATGACATCTTCCACTAGACCAAACGAACCTTTAGAGCTAGTCCATACAGATATATGTGGTCCAATGCAAACATAGTCTATTGGCGGAAGCCTTTATTTTGTGACATTCATTAATGATTATAGTAGGAAAATATGGGTTTATTTTCTCAAAAATAAATCAGATACTTTCTTAATATTCAAAGAAGAAGCATAAATACAGTGGAAAGCCTTTAAAAATCATTAGCTCATACAAAGGAGGAGAGTACAACTCCAATGACTTCAAATATTTTTGCCAACATCAACATGAATCATCATGTAGAACACAAAAATATATACTCCACAACAAAATGGAGTAGCAGAAACGAAAAATCAATCAATTATGAATATGGCTATATGTATGATTCATGAGAAGAATATGTCAAATGACTATTGGTTTGAAGCAGTTTTGACAACAACATATGTTCTCAACATATCTCCAACAACTAGTGTCCAAGATACACTACATCAAGAAGCCTGGAATGGTAAAAAGGTAAATGTATCTCAATTTATAATTTTTTGATCATTAGAATTTACACATGTTCCTGAATAGTTAAGAAAGAAGCTTGATGATAAGAGTGAAGGATGTACTTTTATAGCATATAGTGAGGAGTGAAAATCCTATAAAATTTACAATCGAGTTACCAAGAAGTTTTTTTTAGGAAGAGATGTTAAATTTTTTGAAAACAAATCTTGGTTTGATCATATTGACGAAGATTTAAATTAGTATGTTTATCGATCACAACTATCAAGATTTCAAGTTGAATAAGAACCATAAAGTTTTGAAAATGGTACCTCTTCCAACACTAAATCTAGCAGTGATTGAACATCTTCAGAAGACAATCATAAAACAAGCAGCATTAGGCAAATTTATGGCATGAGCATGAGTTTGATCATCATAATATGTTTGCCTTTCTTTCATCTCAAAAAACCCATTTTGAAGGAGTTAAAGAAAAACATTGGGTTGATGCAATGAATCAAGAAATTGTTTCCATAGAGAAGAACCAAACTTGTGAGTTAGTTGATCTCCCAAGATACAAAACCAAAATTGGTGTAAAATGGGTATCTAAGACCAAGATGAATGAAAAAGGATAAATTGAGAAACATAAGGCAAGATTGGTTGCCAGAGGATTCTCACAACAATTTGTTGTCAACTATGGTCAAATCTTCGCTCCACTAGCAAGGTTAGACACTGTCAAAACTATTTTATCCACAATAGTTCAACACAAATGGAAAGGCCATAACCTTGATGTAAAATTTGTTTCCTTAAATGGTATATTACAAGAAGAAGTTTATGTGGAGAATCCTCCTGGATTTCATGTTCCACGATAGTGTCATAAGGTATGTAGGCGGATGAAAGCCTTCTATGGTTAAAAAAATCTCTCTGGGCTTGGTTGAGTCGCATCAACACTTATCTCAAGAAAACTGGTTTTTTGAAACACAACCATGGACCAATGTTGTATACCAAAACTCATGAAGGTAAAATTCTCATTGTATGCCATTATGTTGAGGATTTGGTTTATACAGGCAATATGATGTTAGAAGAATTCAAAATAACAATGCAAACATAATTTCATATGACTAATCTAGGGGTCCTGAAATACTTCTTAGGCATTGAAATCTAGAAATATGCTAATGGAATTTTTGTTGGTTAACAAAAATATATCACTAACATCCTCCAAAAGTTCATAATGACTAATTACAAAACAACTAATGCATCAATTTCTCAAGGCACCCAGTTGAGCAAACAAGATGTAGCACCACCAATTGATTCCACATTGTATAAAAGTTTAGTTGGTAGTTTGTTCTATCTCACTGCAACTAGACTTGATATAATGTTTGCAGCTTGTTTTGTCTATGGGTTTATGCAATCACCCAAGATTCCACATTGGAAGGTTGCAAAATAATCTTAATTTATATTGTAGGGACCCTAGACTATGTTTTGTTCTACACACATTTTACAGATTTCTTACTTTCACGTTCTACAAACAATGATTATGCAGAGTTTAGATGATCCCAAAATCATCTTAAAGAATGCATTTCATGCTCAAACCGACCAGATCTCATGGTCATCCAAGAAACAATCAATCATTTCAATATGTTCAAAAAAGGAAGAGTATGTAGTACCCCGTTCTCCAATCTCTCTAATTGATTAAGACTCTGTGGGCATCGGAAAGAGTTCGTGTTGACAAGCAAAACTTAGTTTCTAGAACTATTTTTCTCTAGTTAGTGGGCAGTGATGGTTACAAATTGCCTGTCCGGTAAAATGAATGAAGCTCAATTTATCCTTAGATATCGAATGGATATGGAATAAAGGTTAATTACATTTAGCATAAGAAATGCCTGATGAGAATCAAATATGATTTCTTGACATCAGATTTCACTTACATATTTACATCATTGTAACTGTATTTATTATTAATGTCGTGTACTCTGGTAAGCTATATGAACTTTTTACCAATACGAGTCCATAAGATCTGCTCTTATTTTTAAGAGCGTATTTACAACGAGTTGTCTGTCTATTTCTAACGTTATATTTAGAGAAGTCATGAGTTGTTTTCAAAACTACTATCTATTGGCCATTGCGCAATTAGGGTAATAAGAACCAGACTAGAATTTTATTTTCCATCTTGTTTATGAAAGATAAATATGATCCATATTAAGCCTCATGTGAAGGTGAATGCTCTTGTTTTCTTCGGAGCCATTGCGCACTGATGGTTACCTGCTATCACTATCATGGGTTAATAACAACCACCCTGGAATTTTATTTTCGATCTTATCTATGAAAGAGAAATATGATTCCTACTAAGCCCGTGCAAGTGAATGTTTCTTTCTTAATGGTTAAATTTAAAATTATATGAAACATTAATATTTAAAAAAATATATATTTTAACAAAATGATGGTGATTTTGAGATGCCCTATTTGATATTTTTCAAACATAAACATACAATTTTAAAAAACTACGAACAATTTCTTTTTTTTTGCATTTCATAAACTATATTGAATCTTAATTAGAGTGAGTTATCATCATGTTCCTGTTAATTTTCAAATGAAATTACCAATTATTTATTTAGTGAAATTCCAAAAAAAAACTTATATAACCAATAAATGAAGCAATTTGATATAGATTTAATACGAGAATTTTCTTAAATATATTTTTTCTCAAATTTAACCAAAATTTTATAGAAATTTCTTCAAATAACAAATTTAAATTGTAAACTTTTTACTAGTGGCCCATAATTTTTGAGAAAACTAAATACAATTTATACATTAAAATCACATTTTTAAAAACAAAAAAATCAAGATATAATGCAAAATATTTCACAAAATTTCAACAGAAAACTCTGAAAACATGAAATAGTTACTCAATGCCTTAAAAAAAAAGGGAAATATCCGTAAGCATTATTTAGAATAAGTACAGAAACTCCTCCACCGACAAGCATTTACCGATTAACGAAAATTTGAGCCTCTAATTATTACATAAAAATGTCCAAACCTGCCACCGTCTCGAGGGTTGAAGCCTCGTTATTTGGTAGGGATTATTTCTTCGGTAAGCAGGTAAGGAACGGAACGAGAATTAATAATTGAAGTAGCAAGAGAGTTTTATGGTCCACTAGTCGTCCTGTTCCTTAGTTGACAAAGGCGCACCTCTTTCTGATTTCCCCAGCACTACCAGTAAGCACTCCGATACTTCCCATTCGCTGAATTGAGATTTTGAAATTCTGAATAAAGTTGTCTCCCTCTAACTGCTTCTCGGCAATACTTTTGGAAGTGGAGTCAGTGAGAAGCGCGGCATCTGATTGGAATAGCCCTCTGTTTGATTCTAGAGTTCTGTAATAATGCCTGTCGAAGTTGAGAGAGCTGCGGGGATCCATTGGCACTGTGGTTGTATTGTCTGCTAAGCTCGTGCACTTAGTCTTGAGCTCCTTTGCATAGGACTTGTCCAGGGAGGGATCCATGTCACCTTTCCCAGTGAAGTTGTAGAGTCTGTTGCTGAAGAAATTGCAGAGCCCGACTCCGATAGTATGTCCACCTATACCATTACCCAATCAAAACCTAATTTGTTAGATATAGCAGAAACATTGCTAGCTCGATATATATATATATATACACCATTTTGAATTGTATTTGTGTATATATTTAGTTTGAGATTAGATATGGAGTTACCCGATAGAACAACTAAGTCTTCAATACTGAGTCCTTTTGCGGCAAAAAACGCATTAAGCTGGCTGAAATTAAAGAAGGGAGAAGGGATGTTGCTCAAAACCTCGCTTACATTGGATACCCTTCCATCCCTGCGGCCTGTTTTCACTGGCCACGAAACCCCCGCATTATTCTGCATAATTGTCAACAGCCATTTAGTTACCGGTCACGTATTCATTTTACTGTGCAATGTACAACTTTATTGCATCCAAACAAGCCCATTGCTTTTACACACAGCAAATACTTGTGCGAAGACCGAGATTAAGTGTTTTTTTGTTTTTAACAAAATTATTGAGCCTAGGCCTATTTTACAACCTAGCAAGAGGGGATGGGTAAGTTAGTTTATCTATGGAGTTCTCACATTTAAAAAAAAATGTTCTCATGTCTTATTATTATTATTCAATTTTAGAGTCAACCATATTGGTGAGATCTTTTGTTTATTGGACAAGTTACAAGTGCCTTCTTAAAAAAAGTGCTCTAAATAAAAAAAGCTATAATAAAAGAAAATTATAATCCAATTTAAAGGTTATTGCCAATCTTAACATCACATGGGTATATGAGACCCTTTATTTGTTGGACAAAGTACAAATACCCTTTTAAAATAAAAATAAAAATGCTTTGAATAAAAAAATAGTGTCTGCTATAATAGAAGAAATTTATTATTATTATTAGCCAATTTTAAGGTCCCACCAAACAAGACAGCACACCAGATTGCTGTATGAGAACCCCTTGTTTGTGGGACATGAGGCGCACCCACATTGGTGTATGAGACCCCTTGTTTGTGGGACAAGGGACCCACCTCCTCCAAGTGACTCTACCTCCCTCTAGTTTTGATCCTTTACCCATATAGTAGAAAACATATGTACTTAACTATTAATCCCATTGAAGCTGTATGTTGCAAAGTAATTAGAAAATTAATGTTTCCTAATAAAACAATTAGAAAAATAATTTTACATTCTAAAAAAAAGTTACATGTAAATAAATTGATCCTTCTAACCTCATATTAAATCCTACTAATAAATCTATACCAAAATACTAATAAAAATAATTTCAATTAGCTATCCAAAACTTCGAAAGAAATGACCAACAAGAATCAAAATGTATAACCTAAACTAAACTATTATGTAACTCCAAGAGAAGACTAAGAACTAAATAAATGAGCTAACATCAAAATGTATAACCTAAACAAACTATTATGTAACTCTAAGAAAAGAATAAGAACTAAATAAATGAGCTAACAGGAAGAACAGGTATAGGAAATGTGAGCATCGCGAAAACAGTGAAATACCAAAGTTGATCAACTGTCAGTCAACCTTGTATGGCACTGTCATGCAATTGAAGACTTAGGCTGCCATCCACCCCCCACACACATATATATATATATATCGACATAGTTCAACAAAATTTTATATATATAAAAGCAATGGAACAGTTGTTTTCTTTCTTAATCGTAACTGTAAATTTACCTTACCATTCACCTGTATTCAGATCTACTGCACATTCGTACGATTTAAAAAATAAATAAAATAATTACACTATGAAAATATACACTACCGCAGCGACAACAGCATCTCGCGCTACAAGGGAGACGATGTCAGCGCATGAAACTACTCCTGGACAAATTTCTTCTAATTCACTCTTGGCTGCATCTATAACATCAAATCCACGAAGGGAAAGATTCGGGATTGCGGCTTTCTCTGCCGTGTTATTTTGTGTAGAATTCAACAGAACCGATCCATCGCAGCCCTGCAGTACCACTATTACCGAAATCAGTACACTAACATTTCCAGCAAAAAATATGATAAACAGAGCGTATATATTAGACGACACATACCCTTACAAAGCAGTCGTGAAAGTGCATTCTCAGAAGAGGAGCCGCCAGAGTTTTATCTTTCTTTATGTATTTCGTTGCAACTCTTTTAATCGTGCTCTCGGCCGAAGGGCACGTAGTTTTGTAGAAATCCAGTGTGAGATCACCCGTCGCAGGGCATGGCACTGCAGTTATAAATGCAATTCCAAGAATAAACACGACAAGTGAACTAATAGCACCACAATTGTTCCTCGTCATCTTGCACTTATTTTTCTCGAAGCTACAAAAATTCAGAGACTTTCAGTTCCCTTTGCTATTGGAATGTAGTTATGAGCGATGATGTACGGAGTCATTAAGTAAATTTATAGCACTCATGATATCATAGACCACAGGATAGGAAATCGTTAAATAAATTAAAAATGGTGATTCCCAATAGATTTCTGCGCCTCCAAATATTTTAACCTAATCAAAAGAACAATAATTTCCTTTACTTCAATCCAAATGTTTTTAAATTCAGACATTCGTTTGATAACATGGACAGTCCATTTGTAAACAATTTTTTTTGGGTTCGACTGTTCTTGTCATTATTGATTGAAGTGCCAGAACGATGGCGTTTTCTCTGTCTTACTGGTTCGACGCATCCATTAATACATAATTTATTATTGAAGAGGCCATGTGCAGCCATGCAAGAGAGCAGTTGAGAGCCATGTGCAGTTCAATCCAATGAATAATTTAAGAAGTAGATCTTCGTAGATGTTTCGTCCACCAGCACAGTGAATCGGCCATGCTTTCCTCACACCGATTCAGCTCGAACATTGTTCTTTTATAGCAATGACAGCGATTAAATGTTTTATATTTTAAAAATAAAACGTCACAACCTGTGAACAGCAAATATAGATTTTAATACAGTTTTCTTCCATAGAAAACACCAACATTGATGCTGGCCAGTGGCCCTTATCTAAGGGATAGGGTCAGCCTAGGTCTCATTGTCTTAAGCTTTTATAAGTTTAGATGAATGGAGTCGGCAGGTGTGTTAAATGAATTATAATAAATAAAATTCATTTTCTTTATTATCATTTATTTATCTATTATTCTCGTTAGAATTTAATCTAAATAATAAAAATAGGTCAATTCTAGTTTACTTTAAACTTTTAACATTAAAATAATAAA
>APFE030111117.1:180370-218009 GCA_000404065.3 Pinus taeda | reverse complement strand
ATATATAATATGTAAAATTGGCTCAGAGCTTTATTGTATTTTAAGATTTGATTTATCACTCTGGATCCTCGGTAATACTTTTACATATACAATATTTAAAATTGGCTATCGCTTTATTGTATTTTGAAAATTTAATCTCTCATTCCGGAAGCTAATTTTTTGTCGATTTAATCATGGGGTTGAAATACTTAATCAGTCAATAGTTGACAATTTAGCCATGGGATTAACAAACTTAATATTCCGGGAAGATTGCTTGGTAAACAGAAGACAAGCTTACATGGCTAGCTACTATCTGAGTATCATTAGTTCGGATGGCTGATGAAGCTTTGCGTAGGGCAAAGATTATCGAATTATTTTTGTATTTTTTATTTTTTTCGCGGTTGGTTTAAGTTTTTTCTTAGTCGATATTATTGAGAAGGATTTATCTTGAATTCTATAGTTTATATAATTTTTTTAATAAAAAATTGAATTTGAAAATATAAATTTAATAAAATATTTTATTATATGGAAATTTTTAGTTGAGTTATTTTTATAAAAATATACAATTTTTTTTAAAGAAAATTTTCAATTATGCTTATATAGTACTTGAGAGGAAAAAAATATATAATTTAGTGTTATATATAGATTGGAAAGTTATGTGTTTAAAAAACAATATTTATTAACAAAATTGAAAAGATTCATGAAATAAACCTCTATCATCTTATAATCTTCATGGTTTATTCATCTTTTTGTACCTGATCTAACATCTATTTTTTTGCTAGTGCAAGAGACGTTCCTTTCGTTAATTCAAAACTGATTTACATATCTTATACTCCCTGTCGAACAGAGAGGGAACCAAGCAATGGTGAAGTCAACCATGGTACGGAAAAAACCTACCAAAACCAAAGGATTACAATCTCGGGAAAAGAGCACTGATTTACATATTTTATATTCCCTCTTGAACAGAGAGGGAACCAAGCCATGGTGAAGTCAACCATGGTATGGAAAAAACCTACCAAAACCAAAGGATTACAATCTTGGGAAAAGAACCACCAAAAGTACCCAGTTAAGAGTTAACCAGACCGATGCTCATGACAGAATGTTATAAAGCGAAACTAAAAAAAACTCGACGGTCCGACATAAACACCTTGGCCCTACAAACTAGCTCGAAGAAAAGTGACCATCGATCATAATCGGTAGATCCAACGACAAACAGGAATATCGTTGCACCCTAAATGTCACCATTTAACGTGCGATCACGACAGTATTATAAAATGCCCTACTACCACGTAACCATCAATGATTGTGATCATTGTGAAAAGGAAGAAACTGCTTCCCACTCATGGGGCTAGCGAAAACCGCTTGTGAAACAGGAAATAGGAAAGTCGGGGCTGTCAAACAGGAAAGTCAGGGAAACAGGAAACTGGGAAGTCAAGAGTGCTCTGTTCCCGTCCACACGACAAACCAGATTGCTAGAGATAATGTGTGACAAGGCCTTGTCTGGTATGTCTCGAACCTTAAGAGGAGAGCCACCTGCCTTGCAGTCACAGAGGCTAAGAACGAGCTTGCTTCTGCAACCAATAGACCGCCAAAGCTTACTATACTCTGTAAAACTTAAAGAGTCCACTCCTCTTCTCATGCCGCTATTGGGTTATCAGTATTACCTTCTAGGTTCCTGTTTCTCAACAACAACCTATCCTCTTCTGCTTGGTCATGGCATTTTACCTTGAAATTCATACCAGTTAGCTCTTGTCAATTTGTTGCAGAATTTTCCTTTGGCAATTCACTCCTTGATTATCCAGGAGGTCTGCCAGCTTGTTGGCCGTCCTTTGAACATGTTTGAAAGTGATGGTATGGAGGCCTTGAAGGTGGTTGTGGATCCTTTGAAAGATCAGATTGAGCCTCCAGTTCTTAGCGACCTTTTCCAAAGCAGTAGCCTAGCTGATCTTCTTGACTGAGTTGATGATTATCTCCGAATTTGCTTCCACAATCACACTGTGTCGATTATCTAGGAGAAAATAATCTAAACAATGTTTCATAGCCATAACTTCTGCCATATTATTGGTGGCTTTTCCAAGATGGCCATGGAATATAAACAAGATACTCACTTTTTCATCCCTTAAAACTCCGCGATGACCTGCAGTACCCGGGTTGCCCTTTGAGGCTCCGTCAATGTTGAACTTTAAAAATCCTTTGGGAGGTGGTTGTCAAAATTTGAGCTCTGAGTCTTCTAAAAGATTCTTCCCTCCCAAGCTTTGAGGAATCAAGTTTTGAAGCCCAAGCTAGCAGAGAATCCTCCACTTAGAAGCCGATGGAGGATTCACAGGAGGATTTCGGACAATGGAGCTTACAGTCTCTTGTAGTTGATTTAGGATCTAATTATGGAGGTACAGGGGCTATTTTTTTCCACTTGAATATCCTGTTATTTCTTTGCTTCCATGTGTTCCATACTATGAAGCCTGGAGTAAGAGCCCAGGTAATGCTAAGAACTTCATTATTCTGGAAATTGCTTCTCCAATTGTTCAGGGTGTTGGTAATGCTTCGAAGATCTCTATCTGACTGCTGGAATATGGAGGCAAAAGACTCCCATAGCTTGGAGGGAAAGGAGCAGTTGTTGAGAATATGCTCCATTGTTTCCTCATGCATTTCACAAAGCTGGCACCTGGAGGGCCCCAAAATACCTCTTTTCCTAATGTTGTCCCAAGTCAAAAAAAAATTGTGTTGCACCAGCCATGTGAAGAGTTTAATTTTCATCGAACCTTGTTGTCTCCATAGTCTTTGCCAAGCTATATCTGGAGCCTGGGAAGCCAAATCAAGGAGAATTGATTTTGCCTCCTTAAGATTATAAGCGCACTAATTGTTATTGCCCCATCTTAGCTGGTCATTCCCTTCAGAGACTAAGATTTTCCTTCTATCTAACTCTTGCATTATTACATCAGCTTTGTCTTTTAAGGGGTTGTCATTACTAAGACCCAAATTCCTCCATTGTATCCACTTTCCTGCATTGTTGGTTTGATCCCAAAAATACTTTAGTTCCTTTACTTCTTCTATTAACAGAATGGGTTCCTCTTGCCATCTGTCCTCCCAAAATAGAGCTAAATTTCCCTCTCTAATTTCCCAGAAGCCATTATGTTGAATTAGACATCTATTGTCCTAGGCCTTGTTCTATGTATGTGATCCTTTAATATTACCATCAATTCTTATATCATCCTTACTAGGACATGTACTAGCATATTTTTCTTTCCAAATCGTAGCCCATTGAGCCTTTAGTTCTTTTAGCCAGCGCCACCATAATTTAGCTCCTAAAGCTTTTCTTAGAATTTCAGGATCATCTAATCCTAGTCCTCCATAATTTATGGGTTTACAGATTTTATCCCAAGCTACCAAGGCCCATTTTTTCTTTAATTCCCCCTTTCCCTGGAGGAAGTTTCTTTGAATGTTTCTGATAAGCTGCGGAACACTTTTGGGAGCTAGGAGAACAAAAAGCATAAAAACTGGAATTGCTTGTAAAACAACCTTTGTGAGTACTAGTCTGTCTACCAGGTTTAAGGATCTAATCATCCATTTTTTTATTTTGTCTTGCCGTTTGTTGATGATAGGTTTCCAGATGCTTTTGAGAAGTGGCTTAGAAGTAAGAGGAATCCCCATATATTTTGAGGGAAGAGAATCTCTTTGAAAGCCCAGAATTTTGGTAATGTTCTTTTGAATGGCAATATTAGTATTAAAGAAAAATATCTTGGATTTGATGAGATTAACTTCCATACCTAAAGCCTTGGAAAATTCATTTAGAATTTGTTTGAATGCATGAACTTCTTTGACTGTAGGGATTCCTTGCAGCATCGTGTCATCCACAAACTGTTGATGCGTCCATGCCTGGCCCCTGTCAAAAAGTTGGAGACCTTTGATGTTGCCAACTTCTTTGGCATGATTAATAGATCATCCCAGTCCTTCCATCATAAGGATGAAGAGGAAGGGAGAGAGTGGGTCCCCCTATCTGAGGCCTCTGGAGGGAAAAAATGTTTTAGAGGGGGGCCATTGACTAGAATAGAGAAACTTGAGGAAGTAAGCAGGGCCAAGATCCATCTTACCCAGTTGTGATCAAACCCAAAGGCAATAAGTATTTTCCTGATATAGTTGCCGCTTAATTTATCATAGGCTTTAGCAATGTCCAAATGCATTATCATACCAGCCTTTCGGTTGATAGTCAGAGAATGAACCACCTCGTGATCTTGAACAACATTGTTGATAATTTGCCTACCTTCAACATAACTGGCTTGTTCCACAAAAACCAGAGATGGAAGGAGAGGTTTTAGTCTGTTGGCCACCACTTTTGAAATTATCTTGAAGACCACATCACATAGAGCTATTGGTCTAAACTTGTCCAGAGTCTGAACAGTCTCTTGCTTGGGGATAAGAGCAATGAAAGAACTGTTCAATGCTTTCATAATAGTTTTATTCATTCTGGAATCTTCTACCACATTTAAATTATCCTTTTTAACAGTGCTCCAGCAGGCTTTGAAGAAATCAACAGTGAAATCACCTGGGCCCAGTGCTTTACCATTTTTCATCTCTGTGAGCAACTCACTGACTTCCTCCTTGGTTACTTGCTTGTTCAGGTTGAAATTGTCCTCATTGGACACCAGCCTAGGAATGTGTCTTGTGAAGTTTCTGATGGAATTCTCTTTGTTATAGCAAGTTTCTTTGGCAATGCCTTGAAAGTGCTTGACTAGAAATTTTTCAATTTCAGCATGAGAGTTGTGAAGAATGCCTTTCTCATCCTTGATCATAGAAATTCTGTTATGAGCTCTGTTCGCCATTGTGGATCTATAGAAGAAGCTAGTGTTTCTTTCTCCCTCTTTGAGCCATTGAACCCTTTATTTTTTCCTCCAAAATATTTCCTCTTATTTGCACAAATCCTCCCATTCTTGATGGTATTTCCTGACTTGCTCATTCCTGTTTTCATCAAAGCCTTCTGTGATAAGGGCTTGGTTGAGTTCCTGCATTTTTCCTTCTATGACTTTTTTGGTAGTAAAAATGTTGCCATGTTCATTCTTGTTCCAATCCTTGAGCTTAAGATTAATGTGTTTTAGTATTTTTTGAAGAAGGAACATATTGGTTCCTTGGATATTCAAATATTCAGCCCACCATTTAGCAATATTACTGTGGAAATCTAGATGAGAGAGCCAGATGTTTTCGAAGCGAAAAGGTCTATTTATTGGAGTACCAATACTCTGCACCTCCAGATAAATTGACCAGTGGTAAGATCCTCCAAAGGGTAGGATTCTTGCTGATATTTCCTTATTATTGAGCATAAGATCCTCAGATATCATGAATCTGTCCAGTTTTGAAGCCACCTAAGACTCTCCTCCTCTTTTGTTGTTCCAAGTAAAAATTCCATTATTGGTTGTAATGTCCACTAAATTCATAATGTATGTGAAAGACTGAAACCTCAGAGAGTCTTGACTTTGAATTCTACTTCCACCTTTTTTCCGTGAAAGCGATTTAATCATGTTAAAATCCCCTCCCAGTATCCATGGCTTACCTGCATGTCTATCCCTTAGTTCCTCCAGAGAATCAAGAAACTTTTGTTTTCCTTCCAATCTTTGGGGTCCATACACATTGGTGATTAGATAAGTTTCCTTATCTTCGATAGGCTGGATAACCATAGAGAGATAATCTCTAGATGCTTCAGCATCTAAAATTTCTATTTTCTTAGGGTTCTAAACGGTGAGAATACCAATTGTTGTATTCTTCGCTTTGACTTACAGAAACTCATAATTATTGAGCCGCTTGTTGTGTATCTCTTTTAATCTATGAATGGAACATTTAGTTTCCTGAATGAAGATCACATCCGGAGCTACTTGTTTCATTCTATTACTAATCAGTCTTTGTTTCCTTTTACTACCAATACCTCTAATATTCCAAGAAGTAAACTTCATTATTAAATATTAGTGAAGGAGTAGCTGGTTAGATCTTTCATCTTACCAGATTCTATCATTAGCTTTCCACATTCCATTAATAGCTCGTTCTTCTTTTTCCTGCCTCTTCTTTTTCCTGGGTTTCTGGGTGCTAATACAGGTATGGGTCTTACTGTTTTTACCCCCTCATTGCTCTGCTTTTCCTTGCTCCTCTACCTCTCCCGTCGTATGTTTTGGGTTTTCCATAGAAATAGTTGTTGGAATTTATTGAACTCCTTTGGAGGTAAAGAGTGAATCCCTTCTTTAGTTCCTTGAATCAAGAAATCTTCCAAGTCAAGATTCTCTTTCTCAAGAATCTTGTGAAGTTCCTGGTCCCCCGTTTTCATCTCATTAGGGGACATTTCCTGATCTATTTCTATTTCAGCGTCGCTCACCATCGCTTCTGTCTGCAGCATCTTATCTGGTGTTTGTTCCTTTTCCTCTACTTTCTTTTCTTCCATTAATTATTCCCCTTTCGTCTGGTTTTCTATGTATTCTTCTTCTTCCACTTCCAAGACTCAGAACCTGTTTTGGCTGGTTTATGGACCTTTAGATTTCTCTGCTTTTATTCCCTTATTGTTTCCCTTTCCTTTGTATGTCATTTTCTGAAAGCCTTCGGAGTCTTTCATAGCATTAGGTTTACTCTTGTTCTCTGTTCTGGTTAGAGCACAATCCATGAACAGGTGTCCATGTTCATGACATTTGCGACATTTGAACAGAATATGTTCGTAATCTATGGTTTGAACCCATTCTTCGTCATGAACTTCCAAGATTATCTCATCCGGAAGAGCTCCAGAGAGATCCATCTCCACATAGATCCAAGAAAAGGAAGTTTACTTTCCTCTCCTAGTGGCTTCAGACGCTTTAACAAACCGACCAAACTTATTTCCTATGGTTGTTAATGATTCTGTTTGCCAATAATCAAGCAGAAGAGAATAGAGCCTTACCCAAACCGGGACTAAAGTAAAGGTCTCACATTCTGGGAAAAAATTCATGATCCAAGGTTGCATATAGAGACCTGCAATAGCAAAGAAGTATGGCCCACCTTCAAAAACTTTATCCTTGTCTTCGATATTCACAAAAACCATAGTAAAACATCCCTTTGATCCTAGGTGTAGGTCAATTTTTCCTTTCGGTTTCCAGTGGTATCTTATCGACATTTGTAAGGCTTTTTCAGTGGGCCATACCCACATGAATTTTCAGATGATTACATAGGTTTGCATGTATTCCCTGTGCTCGTGCAGAGCATGCTCATTTAACATGACTCTGGGAGTTACTACAACTTTGGGCTTACATGGGCCCATGTGTGCTTTGATTTTTGTTCCCTGTTCCTTGTCTTCTTCCTCATTTTCTTTAATATCACTTTTCTCCTTGGATTCCTATTCGTTTTGTTCCTCTTCACTGTACTTATTCCTTCCCGTTGAAGTTCCTTTGTCATTTTCCATGGGTTCTTTTCCTTTGTTGTTCACGACTTGCTTGAAGGAGGGAGCGGAGCTCCATCCTCTACACCCCTCCATGGATCTCTGCCTCCATAGCAACTCTGAAACCCTATTATTTTTCCTGCCTTCACCTCTTAGTGCAGCACTTCCTCTTCGATGGTCAATTCAACTAGTACATTTCTAATCTAACATCTACTTCAATCATGTGTTTGGAAATGTTAAAATAAAAAATCAACCGTGAAAGGAGGAATTTGAAAGAAATTAAAAATGTATAGATGACATATTAAACTACAAGAAAAAATAGTGACTCAATTTTTTCGGAGAATTATTATGGAAGTAAAACCTTAGAGTGTAACATTTATGTATTATTTAGTAGTAAAATGATTATAATATTTTACAAATTCTATGTGCTTTTAACAAAAGTGTTTAACAGTGGCATGAAGTCTATAGATGAATTTCTACAACATAACATTAAGCTAATGTTCACACTCGGTTATCCTCCACCCATACCACTATATAAATAGTCATAAAAAAACGATAAAGCTTTTAAGGTTTTCTCATTTTTAAATGTTTAAAACATTATTAAGTATTTGAATTGCTATTTCTATTTTGGCATACGTGGCATGTTAGCTCTTTGCATTTAATCTATATTATTTTTCTTTATTTATTCCCTACTATTATTCAACAATCGTTACCTATTCCTCTGCTAGAATGTAAGTTGTACAATGAACTTGTATCAACATTTTCCCACTTGTAATGTACTTTTCAAATGTATAAGGATAATACATCAAATTAGACAAGATAACTTGATTTATACTAGAATAGTTTGTCAAAATAGATCTTGTATAAAGTTAAATATTGTATTTATTATCACTATCTTAATGATCAAATTTATGAAAATAACATAAATATGGAAATCAAAGAAAAAGAAATTGAGCACATCCACACAAAGGAATAAAAGATGAATCCTAGGAACAACGATAGAGGAGAAATTGATTAGAATGTAGGACTTATGCTTTGTAATATTTTATTTAGTTATGAAAATGAAAATACAAAGAAAATTATGACACTTGCCATGGAGTTTCCTATTATGCTATTTTTGAATTTTCTCTATAGAATCTTTTTCCTCTAATATTAAGTTTTCAAATCTAACTCCTAGATGCTCTATTCCACTATAGTACGAGCACAATGCTAAAGAATATAACTCTCTCTCTCTCCCTCATGGCCTAGTAGTTAACATAGCCTAATATACATCTAGAATTAGGGTTTTTGCATTCCTTAATCATGATTTCGTGATAATACCGCGGATGATTAGCACCACATTTGTGCGTAATGAAGGATAATGTGAGATCCACTTAGGAGCATGGTGGTTAACAAGGAAATTCAATTTGTGGAAACAATAAACTCTACATATGAATGCTAATTAAAGTAATTGTATCACTGCTATCAATTTCTTAGAATGTAAAACAACATTTAGAACCTAGGAGTTATTCTTATAATTTTTTGACATAAAAATGTATCATTTTATGCCCACAAATGGCTTTGAAAGGTTACAAATCCATTTCCTACCATTAAAATGGGCCTCACAAGACAATTCCTTTCCATCCTGAAATTACAATTATAAATGAGAAGTTATATTTGGATTCAGCTTGGCTTTTTTGGATGGACTTTGGTCCATAAAATATTTTACTAACTGATTTGAGGAAAGTTTCCTATACTTTCATCTTAAAGTACCATTTTGTATTATCTAGAATTTCCCCTCTAGGTTGGTCTACCAAAGATAATGATTCCCTTGCTTGAAAGATCTATACTTCTAAAAGACAATAAATTTTTCCAACTCTACTCGATCTTCTTGTGCTAAGTGATTTATGGTAGGTAAAGAATACTCATTATTTTTTTGATCCAACATGGAAGGTGCACAGAGTTTCAATTTCTCCACATTGGCTACTATGTAAATGCACATATATGTCAGTAATCTATGTTTGTAGGAATTATCACCAACCTTTTCCAATACTTCTAAAGGACTGTACCATAGAGCCTTGACCTTATTACTAATATCCTGTAGTCTTTCCTTGTTTAGTTCTAACTGAACTATGTCTCCCACTTTGAATGTTTTTAGTACATTTTCTTAATCATGTTAAGGCTCATACCTTTCTTGTGAATTCTTGAATTTGTCTTTTCATTGTAATTTGATTTCTCTAATATTTTCAACAAAATTTTCAGCTTTCAATGCTTCTCTTATGAGGTATTCTCACCTTTTTCTCCATATATGAAATCCACGGGCAAAGGAAAAAGTACCGAAAGAAAGTTTTAGAAAGGAACTTATTAGTAGAATTATGGATTTCTCTACTATATATGATTTGAATATATGTTATATTTTCATCCTATATATTTAGATATGATCGACTGTAGCCCCTCATAACCTTAACCAATAAACTCTTAACTACCATTTTCTATCCAATTATTTGTCCATGGAATGATGCATATGTATATTCAAACTTGTGTCCATCACTTTCCGAAGTGTAGTGGAAAAATGAAATGATAACTCTTGTAACATAGGAAAAGGTGATGCTCCTGTCTATCCCAAAGTCCATCTATAGTTATAGAAAGAACATGTTTGTTGATTCTTTTCCTTGGATAGTATTCTAAAAAGGCATAGTAATGCACACCATGTTGAACTTGTCAACCAAACACATGAAGAATAGACATGTACATTCCTACATGTTGGCAACAATCACAAAAATCCATGGAAATTATTTCCCAAGGTTGAGTGGGTAGATGTAAGGGATGGTATAAACCTTTATTTCTATTACACAGATGGTTATAATACAACAAAGTAAGCATACTATAATATAGTAATCTATGTCTTGATGTGTTATTTACCAAGGAAAATATCTTTATAAGCTGGAAACTACCTTTCCAACACCAAAATGTTTTGCGACCTTGGAGTTTTGACACTATCTAAAAATTTGCAATCATTTTCATTCAGGAGCATAAGACTTGTACAACTTGTAGAGCAATCCATTTTGGATATCACATTCATCCTTATTATCACCTTATTTTACATGAATTTTACCTTTTAGCTATTATAAATCCCCTTTGATGTAACCATCTTATCTGTATACATTTTTGTATGCATCATCACTAAAAGGCTTTGTGTGCATAAGAGTTCCCAAATTTATCATCTTGAATTTTGGGGAACTTGAATGAATGTTTTAAATCTTATTAGTTATTCCCTTCCCGTATTTCATAAATTGAGGGAATTACTATAAACATCCCATGCACTTCTAATTTTTGGCTTGTTGTAGCTTACATTATGCTTGAAAATACTTTAATGGATGGTTGTTGGAATGGATAATGGTTTCCTTTCCCATTAGATATTTCTTCAATTTTCTAATAAGTTGAACTAATACAAAATTTTCCTTATCGTGTATGGACTAGTTCAAGGATCTAACTTAAAACATCTCAAATTATAGCATACTAGTTTATGCCTTTTCATAAATACTACATTGTTAGTATATCCACTTGCATCTATATCCATTTTGAAGGGATTTTATTAGTTAGGCAATACAAGGAATAGTGCTTACTTGATTATTTGTTTTAGCTTACTCAAAATTTTATGTCGATTCCATTTCCATTGGTAACTCTTACCACTCGATGTTATGACATGGAGTAATAGAACTACCATTGATAATGATGCCATGAAATTTTATGGGTAATTCACTACTCCAGTAAATATCCTAACATCGGTTACATTTACATGAATAACCCACTTGATGATGAAATTTATATTCATAGGATTTATCCTGATTTCCGAGTCACAGTCATCTAACCCAAATACTTTAATGAAAACTAAGGAAAAATAGACTTTTAAAGGTTAGCCTGTAGTGGATGGCTTTTCAAAGTTTCTAACGCATATAATGTGAAATTTACTCTTCCCATGTATAGTAATAAACTAAAATAGGATCCATACACACTATTACAAATGAAGAAATTCAGAAACAATACATTATTAATCAATTGCATAATGGTAGATTTTAGTTACATAAGGTAGCCTTTCAAGTGTCATATTCTTCAACAATTGTTTCACATTCACCAAGTACCATCCTTCTTGGGTACTATAATAAAAGGTGAATTACAAGGTGAAACATTTTCATAAATGACTCCTTGCTCCAATAGTTGTGGGAACATTTTCCTCACATAGTTTCTTCCATTCAACAACTCCTCTAGTTGTTGTTTCTAGTCTTTGGTATGTGCCTCTGCATATGCCTTAACCCTTACTAGTTCATCACCCAACTAATTATGTTTTAAAAATAAATAAGTACTTCATACTCATAAGCTTGGTTACCACTTATTAGAGATATATTTGATTTTTGTTTAGTGAAATTCTTCTCTACATGCTTATTTACCCCGTGGTAATGGAAATTGGTTCGTATGATCATGAATCTCCAACCAAAGCGCAATTACAAGATCATGTGCAATGATTTTCCTATTTATTGGAATTGAAACACTTTCGTATTTTTGATCTAGATCTAACCAAGGAAGAATTTAGTCAACCCCTTCTATTCCTTATAGTTGAATCCTATTGCACCTTTTTACAATTGTGTCAACTGATGTCAAATTAGGGCCAAAAAGGGAGAGCCTAAGTGAAAAAACATCGAAGAGGAGATGAAATATCAGAGATTGAAATCATAGGGAGGATGCCAAAACGAAAATCCTAAATCTCAAAGCCAAAAGGAAAATTGAAATGTAAAGAGGAATGCTGAAATTTGAGACCCAATCACATCAGAGACTGATATCGAGAAGGCTCGAAGAAAGATTTTTTCAGAGAATTAAAAGCATAGAAAATATTTTTAATTCCTTTTGATAAAATTACAATGTAGAGGGGATCCTATTTAGGCTGGCACTCAGTCGTAAAGAATTCTAAAGGACTATGGGGCATAGAACATGGAGAGACCACGGAGCATACACCATTGTAACATCGGAGTTTCATAAAGCCTTAACAAATGCATCTTTTTGGAAATTTCTGAAATCACGAAAGGGGAAATACAAAGGAGACTTTTGAAAATCTAAATACCCCATTGACATTTTTTCTCTCCTATGAAGAATACACCTGGAAGTTGTTGACTTATCTCAAAAAGTAGACATGGTTGATCACGACAACATGACGTGGTGGCATGGGGGTCATGTGGCAGTCATGTTTAGAATTTTTAAGGGACTAAAGGTGAAAACATAGGTGACACATGTCACTACACATGAGGCACCATGCAGAGATGAGGACTTTAACATGAGATCACTTTGAAATAAAGTGCTTCCAAGGAAGAGGTGATCAGAACTCTATTTCAATTAGTATTTAAAAAATCTTCCAATGGAAGGAGTTCCAAAATAATGTGGTAGTAGGTCACGTAGACTCCAAAGGAACCAAGGCCAAGCATCCAAGTGTTATAAATCATTTTAGAGGGGAAATCCATCGAAACTTTAGTTTAATTCTTATTTGAAGAAACTCTAATGGAAGGAGCTCCAAAATCATGTGGAAGTTGGTCACGAAGACTTGAAGGGACAAAGGGTGTAGAACTGGGTGAAGCACCTAAGTGCTAAGATGGAATTTTAGAGGATGGTGGCATTGAAACTCTTTTTATTTCCTTTTGAAAAAAATTTGATGAGAGGGGTTTCGATATTTTTTTCAACTTGGTCATGGAAAACCAAAGGGACCAAGGGCGTAAAACTAGATGGAAAACCTAAGTGCTATGATGGAATTTTGAAGGATGGTGGCATCAAAACTCTTTTTAATTTATTTTTGAAAAATTTCAATGAGAGCAGTTTCAATATTTGCTGGCACCTAGTCATGGAAAATCAAAGGGATCAAGGGCACAGAACTAGGTGGAGCACCTAAGTGCTAAGATAGAATTTCAGAGGATGGTGGTATCAAAACTCATTTTAATTCCTTTTGAAAAACATCCGATGAGAGGGGCTTCAATATTTGTTGGCATCTAGTCATGGAAAACAAAAGAGACCAAGGGTGTAGAACTGGATGGATAACCTAAGTGCTAATATGGAATTTTGGAGGATGGTGGCATCATAATTCTTTTATAATCAAATTATAAAAAAAGTACAATGAAGAGTGCTTCAATATTATATGGTGCCTCGGTCATGGGAACTCAAGAGAACTAAGGGCGCAAACCTAGGTTAGTGCACCAAAAGCTATGAGCTCGTCGAAAGTGGGAGATTTTGTAACTCAAATGTTAATCTTAATTTGAAAATTTTTGATGGTGAAGGGGGGCCGATATGTGGTGGTTCTTGGTCATGAGTGTGCAAAGAAATAATTGTGAAGCATGCAGTACAAAGGGAGATAGGACCCTGACAAGAGCCCAAAGGCTTTAGCACCTAAGCATTGAGCCTGAGGTCATGGAAACTATTTAGTCAATTTAGTGTGTCCTAAATTTCTACATAAATTATCAATCCGGGAGTCGTAAACTAATGAAGTGTGGTGCACTGTATGTGTAAGACAACCTCTTTCTTACTTTATTGTTTATAGTTTTTAATTTTGTTTTTGGGGTTTTGTTCTTGTTGGTCTCCTCAAGTGTTTAATGCAAATGGAAATCCTAGTCTAAGGTTTTGAGAATACTTTTAAAGGTCAAGTAGGGATGTAGAATTGAAGACAAGGTTTATGCCTCTTATGGTAATTTCCAAACTTAACACTTCAAAGATCTCAAAACACACTATCTATGAAATCAGAATTTGAAAAAAAGTGCAAATATGAAGCTACATAAATCAAGAAAAAGATGAAGTACGGAATATGAGATTACTATCTCTACTATCCATCTAATTACATAATTAAAATCTAAAATACTACTGCAGTAAAAACCAAAAAGTAAAGAAGTTGGAAACTAGTCACTGATTTCACCCATAATCGCAATTTTTCGTCAATTAACTTCTAAACTGGGGTTAAGCTAAAGACACCAGAAATATCATCATATGGCATGAAAGAATGACATTTAGACTATCTACTTGCAGACTAATGAAAGAAAAATCAATTACTTCACCTATAATCACAATACCTCGCCAATTAACTTCTAAAATGGGGTTAAGCTAAAGGCATCAGAGATATCATCATGTAGCATAAAGAATTTATATCTAAACTATCTACTTGAAAGCTAATGAAAGAAAAATCAAATTACTTCACCTACAATCATAATAGCTTGCCAATTAACTTCCAAAAAGGGGTTAAGCTAAAGGCACTAGAGATATCGTCATATACCATGAAGAACTGATATCTAAACTATCTAAAAGCAGTAAACAAATCTCACTAAAATCAAAGCATAACAACTAGAATTAAGAGCTGAAGTTTAGCAGATGAAGCAAGTCTCGTATCACCACTTGATGAAAAAACTACATTAAAAAGCTCGAGCATAACCTATCCTGAAATGCACTTATCAGTGTTAGTGGAAAATATATCAATGCTGCAAAAACATGTACAGGAGTAAAATGATTAATGCCATAAACAAAACATGAGAAATGTACAACTCAAATAAGGGAAAACATGCATGAAAACTATACAAAATGAAAGGAAAAACCTCAGCCAGCAGGGGCCCTCTACACAGGCTTGGATTAACACGTTGTCACTTCAAACCACGATTTAAACTGTCATATGGAAAAAAAATAGAGTTTTTGTATTATGGAATAGAGGATATGTCTCTCAGTTACAACAAAAAAATAACGCTAAAACAACAGTATCAAGACTAACTACTTGCGTTGCAAATGCTTATATTTATAGAGGAAATAGATATCCATATTTTGCATAAAATTCTTCAGCAATGGACATGTGAACAGGTCATAATCTGGAAGTTCAGCCTCTTGGTTTCCATAAACATTAGATCTATGAAAAGTGGATGTTAGATTGCGTCATGGAGATGGCCTGCAAATGGAAGAAATGGATCCATGAATTCAGGAACAGTTTCAGACTTTTTCACATGCTGGAAGAGGGTCCTAGTTGACGTAGGGCTCTCTGTTGTCCATCCTTTTACCGATGCCTTTCTTCACGAATTTGGATAAGAAGATAGGACCTTGTCCATGTGTGGATCATTTCTGAGCTGTCCGACACCTGTAACCTACAGAACAATGAAAATGGTTGTGGAATTGCAAGTTAGCTGTGGAAAGTGGCTACATTCCATAGCTAATGAACAAAATCTAAATCAAATAGCATACACAAGGATAGAGTTTGAAAATCACTCAAATACACTCTTGAAATCAATATGTAACAACTTTTGATAGCTTATGAGGCATTGATATGGGAAAATAGAAGAGAAAAGGTTTAGGAAAGTATGTAGAAGAGAGGTAGTTTTGGGGCTCAACACACCCCCATTGTGAAGATGTTGCATGTCCTCATGTAGCCAAAAATATGACTATCCTTGCTTTAATTCATCTACTCTAAGACTTCTGCTAATACATCTAACCTTTTCTTCTTCTTCCTCGGTGTCACTGTCATCCTGGGCTTCATCATAAGGCACCTGTATTTGAGATTGATAAGGGCTCTGCTCAACCTCCTATTCTTCTTCTTCAATTTCCTATTTTTTTTGTGCCACAATCCTAAATGTAGCATGGCGTTGTCATGGATAATTTTTTTCAATTTATTTTGCTCTTTCAATGTCTCATTTTCCCTTTTGATATGTTTGTTCAGGACTCTTAGTTCATAAACTTCTTATTTTAATGATTGGATCAAAGTTTCCTAAGCTGTACCAGGCTAATTAGATGAAGTTCCCTATTATGTTGCAGTATTTTCCAATGATTCAATAAAATCATACATCTTTTGCTGAGTTTGATCAATTTCTCGTGTGGTCTTCCTTGGACTGATTTGAAAATCTAGTTGAGGAGAAGGAGAATGTTGTGGACTATGGTCAAGAGGAGTGTTTTCTGGTGACTGATCTAGTGTTTCACCTCCCAAGTCTATGAAGTGAGCTCCTTTTATTTGTGTTTTCTTCAATTTTCCCTTTAGTCTAGAGCTCCTTCTTAAACCCTGCGAGCTTGTATCTCCCTTTTCTATACTTTGTTTCTCCTTTTATTTTTATTCAGCCTTAGCTGACTGTTCCTTAAGATGAATTAGTCTCTTAGAAAGTACCTGTTCTTCTTCTAAAGAAGGTTCTAGGGTCTCATAAATATCTTCAACATTTCTTTTCCCTTTCTGTTTTACTTGTTTTCTAATCTCAGTCAATGTTTTAGACAACATTTCTTCTTTACTGGCTTCCTTGGTTATACTAGTAGGAGTGTCTTGGAGATTTACATTTGTTCTTCTTCTCCTACTTTTTCTTGTTGAGCTTCCCTCAGGCATTTTAGGTGGGTCCTGGAAGAAATTCCTAACTAGGAATTGTTCCCATGTATCCTTCCTCTCTTTCAATTGATTTTCAACCAGAATCTTAATAAGGCCATGATGATAGAGATGAGGCTCCACCTCATCTAGATTCTTTTGCACAGTGGTAGACATTTTTCTCAAGCTACTCAACAAGAAATAAGGAATATTGATGGTTTGATTCTCCAAGAAATTCATTAATAATCCTATATGGTACATTTACATAGAGCCATACCTTCCTTCACACGTAATGATTTTCTAAATTATCAATAACAGACTAGTCCATTTTTCCTTTAGGGCTGAAACATAAATTCCTTTTTTAAAAATGGATATGTCCATACCTGGGTTACATAGAATGACCCTCCAGACCTTTTCATCAAAGTCCTTATTCTTAAACTATCGTTCTCCTTCTTGTGGAAGCTCCGTTGCTACTGCAATGGATGACTCTTTTACCAGGAATCTGATATCCCCAATTTTGACTTCCATGCCATTGAAGGATCTTGCAAACATTTTTGTGACTTTTCTATTATGACCCTTGAACTTCTGAATAAACTACAACCATCTTACTTTCCTTAATGTGTTCTTTAGTTGTGGACAACCCTCCATAAATTTAGCTCCATCCGACTCTATTCTTACTAGAAGACTCATTCCTCCTTCTTATTTCAAAGATACCTTTGTAGATGATGGTTTCACGGGAGCAGAATGGTTATATGAGTGGAAAATGGAAGAGGGATGCAGAGAAATCTAGTGCTTATAAAGCGGGAAGAATACGGAGCATGAAATGAGAGTGGGTTCACGGAGCAGAGGTCTGTATAAAGAAACCCTGAACTGAAAATTGTAAAAATCCATGTGAAAGTGTGGGGACAAAGTGAGACTAGTGAAACTAAATAGAGTTTGAAATAAAAGGTTGCGGAGTGGACGTTAGTGAATTCATAAAATGATTGCAGAGTGGAGTGTCAGAGGAAGAGAGCCATGGTCAATTGGCTCACGTCTACATGATTAGTAGTTTCAACAGCTGTAATGTGGATGTATGACTGAGTACGAGTTAAACTCGGAAGAGGATTACGAGACCGTTAGAATTGGATGTGGAGAATGCTGGAGTTAAGGCGGAATTTGATGCGGAGGACATGGTGGAGTTAAGATGGATATAAAATCAAATCATTACACATTATGAAGCTTGTGATTCATGAACTATACAAATTATGTGTTTGAAATGCTATTTGAAAATGATTTTTCTCATACCCTGGAATCATACCTCGTTCATTTGCTAACTTTTGATTGGATGCTTCTGTAGGTGCTTTTAGGTGCTGACATCTTCAAAGGATTTTCCTCTTCCATACCTACATCATGTTTTTATCATTATTTGGCTAGTCACTTGACTGTCACTACAGAGTAATAGAGGATTAGCTGTGGAATCAACAATCAGCTGCAGAATCAATATTCAGCTGCGAAATCAGAATTCAGCTGCAGAAACTGACATAGTGAATAACATATGACTTGGTGAAACAAATGGAAATGGATGGAAATGAGAAATGAATGTATGAATGATATAAGGAAAGGTGAATATGAAGATAAACTGAAAGAAATTTTATTGGTGGAATGTGGTGGTGAGATGGAATGAAATGAAACAACTATGAGTAAAATGAGAGAGATTTTTTTTGGAAAATATAGGGCATCAGAAACTTCTGATTTTCGCCCTGTATTTTCTGTATAAGACTGCCAATCAGTGATTGGTTTTCAAGCTTATACATTTTTTTTTGGATGATGATGAAAACAACAGAGACTAGGCTGGTGGAGAAAAATGATTCTTTCACCGGCCTCATTACAAAATTATCTTGAAAGATTTTGATAAACTCCTCCTTTCAGAGTGGATTATGATAGATCTTCACTTTGTGACCATTCACAATGAGAGGAGTTTGATGCTCATCAATTGTTTTGATTCTTACTGGTCCATTACTGAAATTCTTTTCAATCTCATATGACCCAAGCCAATGAGTCTAAAATTTACCTTGAAAATATTTGAACTTGGAATCAAATAGCAATGCCCAATCTCTTTCTTGAAACTCTTTGTCTTTGATGTATTTGTCATGCCACTTAGCTCTTTGATGTTGAACTAGATCAGTTCTTTGAATTACTCATTGTCTGATCTAATCTAGTTCATTCAGCTGCTCTAATCTATGATTTTGAGCTTCTAATAGATCCATTCCCAATTGAATTGCCATCTTGAAGGTCTTAACTTGGAACTCAATGGGGAGCAAAACTTCCTTCCCATAAACAAGTTCATAGGGAGTGTGTCCTATTGTGATTCTCCATGTAGTTCTGTAGGCCCATAAGGCTTCATGAAGCCTTTCTACCCAATCTCTTATGTGTAGATGAATAGTCTTAGTAATGATGCCTTCAATTATTTTGTTTGTTGACACCACTTGACGATTTGCTTGTGGATGGTAAGGAGTGGATTTTCTATGCTTGACCTTGTACTCTTCCATCAACTTCTCCATCATTCTGGATGTGAATTGACTTCCCTGATCTGTCACAATTTCTCTTGGAACACCAAATCGAGTAAAATTATCCTCATAAAGAAAATTAACAACTGAATTTTCAGTAGCAGAAAATAATGCTTTGGCTTCTACATATTTAGTGACATAATCGGTACATACCAATATATAATTTTTCTGTTTGGATGGAGGATTAATAGGTCTAATAAAGTCTAAAGCCCATTTTTCAAAGGGTTCGATAAGTACCTAAGGTTACAATGGCATCTCATTTGAGGGGGTAGGTTTCCCTACCCTTTGGGAGCTGTCACATATTTTGACATATTGTTTTGCATCTTTGAAGAGGGATGGGCAATAATATCCTAAAGAAAGGATTTTATATGTTATCCTCTTGTCAACAAAGTGTCCACCACATGGTTAATCATGACATGCTTTGAGAATATCAAGCATTTCATCTTCCCTGACACACCTTCTAATCACAAAGTTTGGCCCTGTTTTAAACAATTTGTTAGAAATCCATGAATATCTTGAACTCTCTTGAATAATATTTCTTCTTTCACTAGGAAATAAATGTGGAGGTAGTTTCCCTGTAACGAAATAGTTAGCCATATCCGCAAACAAAGGAGTTTTAGTAGTTAATGCAAATAAGTATTCATCAGGAAACTTATCCTATACAAGTGAATCTTCTTTGATATTTTGAATCCTAGACAAGAAATCAACAACTGCGTTTTGTTTCCCTGGTCTATCTAACACAGTAATATTGAATTCTTGTAAAAGTAAGAGCCACCTTGTAACTCTGCCATTAGTAATAGGTTTGTTCATTATATATCCAATTGTAGAATGATCAGTATGAATAAAAGTTTCATAGATCATTATACAATGTCTGAACTTAATAATTGTATGAACAAAAACTAAGAACTCTTTTTCAGTCACAGTATAATTCAACTCAGTGGGAGTTAAATTTTTTACCGGTATAGTAAATGGCATAAGGAACCAAGTATTTTTGTCCCATTACAGCTCCTAGAGTTGTATCTAAAGGATCTGTAGAAATATGGAAAGGAAGTTTCCAATTTAGTCCTCTCAAGATAGGTGCTTCAGATATTCTTGTTTTCAAAGCTTCAAATTCTGATTGGAAATTAGGACTCCATTTGAATTCACAGTCTTTTGTAAGTAGTTTGAAGAGTGGAGATGCTATTTTGGTAAAGTTTTCTATAAATCTTCTATAATATCCAGTAAATCCTAGAAAACTTCTAACATATTTTTGACAATTTGAAATAGGTAACTTGGAGATGACTTCAAATTTTGATTTATCAATTTTAATCCCATGCCCTGAAATATGATGTCCCAAAACAATACCTTCAGTAGACACCATAAATCATTTTTCATGGCTTAATGAAAGGTTTGTTTCTTTACATATTATAAGGACTTTTTCCAAATTTTCTAAGGCTTCTTCAAATGCATTACCATAGATTGTAAAATCATCCATATATACGTCTACACAATCATGGATTAGATGAGAAAAAATTCCTAGTACTTCTCTTCGGAATGTTTCTAGTGCATTGCATAATCTAAAAGGAAGCACTCAGTAGGCAAAATTTCCCCATGGACAAGTAAATGTGGTTTTATATTGATCTTCAGGTGCTACCTGAATTTGATTATAACCATTAAAACCATCCAGAAATGAAAAGTACTTTTTGCCTGCTAATGTAAATACCTAATTGATAAAGGGTAAAGGAAAGTGATCCTTCAAAGTTGCTTTATTCAATTCCATGTAATCAATGCACACCCTCCATTTATCATTATTTTTGGGTACTATCACCAAGGGAGAAACCCATCAGCTATCTGAAATTGGGTAAATGAAGTTCACATTGAGTAGTTTTTGGAGCTCTTTTTTTAGAATCTCCCTAACATTTGGATTCATCCTTCTACTGTTTTCCTCAATATAGATATGATGGATGCAAGTCTTAGGGTCAATACCTTTCATATCAGTATACTCCCATGAAAATGCAACAGAATGCTTTTGCAAGATTTTAGTTACCTCTTCTTGTTGTAACTTCTCCAAATTTTTGTTAATATTCAATGCTTTACCTAGAAAAATTTCAATTGCAGAACTGCCAAACTCTTCCATAGGGTAGAGAGACATTTTCCTCGATGAAAAATATTCAATATTAGAATCTAATTGAAATTTTGTGTGATCATATTCTGAAGATGTTTCAAAATTTTCTAATGTATTCAATATTTGACTATCTTCACTAACTTCAGAGAGAGTAAAGACAGGTTGTATAGTATCTTCATCATCGACCCATTCATTGTGTCCTACTTCTGTAATTGCTTTTGCTGGAGGATACAAAGTGAATTTCCCCACCATTGGAAATGTACATGTCCCCAGATCTACAACTAATAAAAGCATCAACTGTGGCTAGCCAAGGTCTTCCTAAGACGAGTGGGTGCCCTCTTAGATTACTCTTGGGAGTCAAAATCATGAAATCTAATAGATATTCGCAAGAATCTAAGGAGACCGAAATATCTTCTAGTACACCATCCGGTTTAATTACTGATCTATCTGCAAGTTGCAGTAAGGTTGGTGTAAAAAGAAGATTAGGAAGTTTAAGCTGTTCCATGGTCTGTCTACTCATAATGTTTATAACAGCGCCTAAGTCAATCAATGTATTTGGAATTTCTATCCCATTTATATGTGTATTAATAATTGGACTACCTGGATCCACATATCTCTGCATGGTAATCTTTCCCATCATGATATCTGCTAGTTTTCCTACCAGGTGGATTCTTTTTGTGTCTCTTGGTTTCCTACCTGGTCTTTTGATACTCAACTCCTTTATTGTTTTTGCTAGAATAGGAATCTTTCTAATGGCTTGTATCAAGGAAATATTGATACATACATTCTTTAATTCATCTAGGAAATCATAGTCAGGCAACAAGATTTGATTTTCCACCCCCTTGTCAATTTGTAATCTTTCAAGGAAAGGAGGTGTGGATGTAGATACAAGTTGCTAAACTATAGGAGTTGTGGGGGTTGACTATTTTTTTCTTTTCTTTTTGAATGATTGGGTTTTGAAGGGATTCTTCTTCAAAACTTTTATTAACTTTCAGAGAATCCTCCTCAGAAACATATTTCTCTTGAACATCTATAGAAGGTTTTTCCCTTTCTAAAATCCTACCATATCTATGTTGAACATCATTAAGATCTAGAGGAACAATCATGTAGGTAGGAAATTGATGTCCTTCTACCATGTAAGCATTATGAGGGGTTTTGTTGTTGGTATTTGGTAATGGCTAGGCTATTAGTTGATTTGGATTTTGTTGAAATGGAAGAAAGAGCCAAGGATTTTGATTTTGTTGAGGAGGTTGTTGTTGTGTAAATGGAAATGAAAGTTGTGGGATTTGATTTGGAAGTTGCAGATTTTGTTGTTGATTTTGTGGGAGAGGATAACCCTGATAAGATGGAGGATATTGATAATATTGAGCAAATCTCCCATAAGGATTTTCTACCCCTTGTGCCCATGATTGAGATTAATACTGATTTTGAGGTTGGGGCCAAGGTTGTTGCCAAGAATCCCAATTTGGTGGGGGCTGAAAATTCATAGGATTGTTAAATCCTTGATTTTGTTGCCCTTGCCAAGGTCTTCCTGAAACAAAACAAAGAGATTCTACTGAAGTTGGGTCCTCCTGAAAGAAAGCTTTGATTCCTGGGATTGAAGGACAATCCTTGGTCTCATGACTTTCTAAGCAAATCATACATGTTTCTACAACTTTTGCATCCAAGGGACATTCCCTTAGAGCATGTTTCTTTCTACATTTTGGACAAAAGATGGCTAACACATCAGCTTCTTTTTTCTACTTGTTTTGAATTTTGAGGGTGTTTAGCTGTTTATTAAGGCTCCCTAGAATATTAGTTCTGAACTCATCAAGCATATTGCCAATCTCTGCTCTACTTACTGTCCTAGTTGCAAATTTGTTTTCCCTAATAAGAGAAGGATCTCTAGGCCCTTTTCCAGTTTTAGATTTTCCCCTTGAGAGATGGACAGATAGTTCTGCTATGTCATGTAGTGGAAGTTGAGAAATGTCTCCCTTCCCCATCATGTTTAAAGTATATATCCATTCATCTCTAATGACTTTCAATAGAATGTCTTTTAAGGTTTCCCCATCTGAATTGTTCATTTTTTGCTCTCTTTAAGTTGTATTGAAATCTTTCAAGTAAATCCTCCAAGTTCTCATCTTCTTTTTTCATCATTTTGAACACCTCATCCTTATGATTAGTGGGCATACAGTAATCCAGATATCTATCCAAAAATATTTGCCTCATATTATTTCAAGTCCTAATAGATTGAGTGACTAATCCCATGAACCATTTCAGAGTAGCCCCTTTCAATTTTGAAGGAAATAGTTTGATTTTTTGAGAGTCTTCTAGAGATTCATAGGTTCAGCATAAGACTTAAAACTCAAATAGAAATCTCTCAGGATCCTCGCTTCGCAATCCATAAAAGTTTTGGAGGGTAGATGGTGAAATGTTTTTCATTGTTGTATGGGTTTCCTCATCGACTATAGGGAATCCAAATGAGTTATCTCCTTCCCTATTTCCCCCATTATTACCTCTACCTCCTCCATTGTTACCTCTACCAACACCTCCATTATTTCCTCTACCTCTACATCTACCCCCTCCTCCAAATAGTGAAAATTCTCCATCTTGTACTTCTACTGCCATGATAGTTTCCTCAGAGTCTTTTAGTTCTTCTATTAATGGTTGATGAGAGAGAGTCTCTACCTCTTCTTCTTCTCTTGGTGATTCTACTTCTTTTACTGCAACAGGTTCCCCTATAGAGGTGAAGAAGGGTTCTTCTCCTAGGTCAGATTTAGTAGATAATGTGGGATAATCTTATAATTCAGTTGCTGCCCCTTGAATTCTAGGAATCATAAGGCTGGGAGTATGAGTTTGGGATGAAGGTGTATCTTGTCTATTCCTTAAAGTTGTTGGAGTTTTAAAAATCGAACTTTTGCCCCTAGCTATAAACCTTCCCCTAGAATCTCTTTCTCTATGCATGCCATTTTTTTATTTTTAATGATTTTTTTTTTAATTGGGCTAATAATCCTTTTTCTAATCTTCCAAAGCACACTAGGTGCAAGGAGAGAGCATACTCAAGAAATTATTGAACTAATAACTCTATTTTTTGATCCTCCAGATTAGACTAGGTGCAAAAGGAGAGCATACTTCAAGAAATTATCAATTTTCCCTATTTTTTCGTAAGAGATAGGCTACCTAGTTACGCTTCCTCGGCAGCGGTGCCATAATGTTTAGCCAAATTAGTGTGTCCTAAATTGATACATAAATTATCAATCCGTGAGTCGTAAACTGATGAAGTGTGGTGCACTGTATGTGCAAGACAACCTCTTTCTTACTTTATTATTTTCAATTTTTATCTTGTTTTGGGGGTTTTGTTCTTGTTGGTCTCCTCAAGTGTTTAATGCAAATGGAAATCCTAGTCTAAGGTTTTAAGAATACTTTTAAAGGTCAATTATGGATGTAGAATTGAAGACAAGGTTTCTGCCTCTTATGGTAATTTCCAAACTTAGCACTTCAAAGATCTCAAAACATGCTATCTATGAATTCAAAATTTGAACAAAAGTGCAAACATGCAGCTACATAAATCAAGCAAAAGATGAAGTACTGAATATGAGGTTACTATCTATGTTGTCCATCTAAATCCAAAATTAGAATCTAATAAACTACTGTACTCAAAACCAAAAAGTAAAGAAGCTGGAAACAAGTCACTAATTTCACCCATAATCACAATATTTCGTCAATTAACTTCTAAAACGGGGTTAAAGACAACAGAAATATCATCATATGGCATGAAATAATGACATTTAGACTATCTACTTGCAAACTAATGAAAGCAAAACCAATTACTTCACCTACAATCACAATAGCTCACCAATTAACTTCTAAAACGGGGTTAAGCTAAAGGCACCGGAGATATCATCATGTAGCATGAAGAACTGCTATCTAAACTATCTACTTGCAGGCTAATGAAAGCAAAATCAAATTACTTCACCTATAATCACAATAGCTCGCCAATTAACATCTAAGATGGGGTTAAGCTAAAGCCACTGGAGATATCATCATATAGCATGGACAACTGATATCTAAACTATCTAAAAGTAGTAAACAAATATCACTAAAATCAAAGCATAACAACTAAAATTAAAATCTAAAGTTCAGCAAAGGAAGCAAGTCTCATATCACCACTTGATGCAAAAACTACATTAAAAAGCTCGAGCATAACCTATCCTAAAATGCACTGATCAGTGTTAGTGGAAAATATATCAATGCTGCAAAAACGTGTATAGGAGTAAAACGATTAATACCATAAACAAAACATGAGAAATGTACAAATCAAATAAGGAAAAACATGCATGAAAACTATACAAAGCAAAAGGAAAAACCTTAGCCAGCAGGGGCCCTCTGCATAGGCTTGGATTAACACGTTGTCACTTCAAACCATATTTTAAATAGTCATATGGAAAAAAATAGAGTTTTTGTATTATGGAATAGAGGATATGTCTCTTTGTTACAACAACAAAATAATGCTAAAACAACAGTATCAAGACTAAATACTTGCATTGCAAATGCTTATATTTATAGAGAAAATAGACAAATGTCTTTTGGAGAAAATTCTTCGACAATGGACATGTGAAGAGGTCAAAATCCAGAATTTTAGCCTCTTGGTTGCCATAAACATTAAATATACACAAAGTGGATGTTAGATTGTGTCATGAAGATGGCCTGTAGATGGAAAAAATCAATCCATGAATTTAGGAACGGTTTTGGACTTTTTCACGTGCTGGAACAGAGTCCTAGTTGACGTAGGATTCTCTGTTGACCATCCTTTGACTGATTCCTTTCTTCACGAATTCAGCTAAGCAGATAGGACCTTGTCCATGTGTGGATCATTTCTGAGCTGCCCATATGTCTCATTTCTCCTTCCGACACCTATAACCTAGAGAACAATGAAAACAACTATGGAATTGCGAGTTAGCTGCGGAAAGTGGCTACATTCTATAGCTGATGAACAAAATCTAAATCAAATAGCACACACAAGGATATAGTTTGAAAATCACTCAAATTCACTCTTGAAATCAATATGTAACAACTTTTGATAGCTTATGAGGCGCTGATATGGGAAAATAGAAGAGAAAAGGTTTAGGAAAGTATGTAGAAGAGAGGTAGTTCTGGGGCTCAACAACAACTGATTCTATAGAACAAACAACAAGAGTACCAATGGAAGAGGATTTTGAAGGCATCAAAACTTTACATTTTTAGAATGTTATTTTAAATGAATATACGATGATAGAAGGCTACGATATTGGAATGCCTATGCATTAAGAATTATGTCACAAGTAGTGGTTCAATGGTAGAGAAGCAATAAAGGAGCTTAAGCAAGAGGAGATAAGAGTGATGGATGTTTTGTGTTTTCATAATGATATTTTATAAGAGTTACGTGGCGTATTGGGTTCCAATAGTATAACCTAGAGTGTATGAAGATGGATGGGTCGAAAAATATGTTACAAAGCACCACTAATTCCACCACAATTGATCACCTCCATCTCCAGAAAGTGTGGAATTCAAGTCATTAACAGGAGGAAGTGATGGGCATATTGATCGATAACTACGGAGGAACATCATGGCAGAGACACGTCGTGATAATATGTGATCACAAGAACTGGTATGGAGATATTTTTCTATGGCCATCATTCAGTTTTCCCATGTTTTGTTATTTTGTAATTTATACATTTTAAAGAAGGAATCAATATGTTATGTAATCATTTAAACACGTGCATGCTGAGACAGCTAGTCAATCAAACAGTTGTAACATTAGAAGTTATGTCGTAACTGTTGATTTGAATCACCCACACCCCCCCCCGCCCCCCGCCCCACCTCCTTATAAATAGGGGGAAGAAACTCATTTTAAAGGATTCAAAATCCTATTCCCGAAGATCTGAAATCTGTCCTTATAGGTATTCTGAGTTCTTTGTATGGAAATAGGCTCCAACTCTTGGTTCAATGATTTGTTCATGAGGTTTTAATTCTCATACAAATGTTAATTGTGTTGGACCTATAATATGGAATCCATTTTCAAATATTAATGAAGAAGATCTAGTGATTCCAAGTGGAGTAATGTGTAGTATGTGTTCCCCTCTATCTGGAATTTCATGTATGCTTATCTTCCTCTAAAATTATGTAAAGAAGTTGTTGGTTTCAATATCAAATTTTGGATTTACCTATGTTATAGGGAAAAAGCGGTACATTTGCAATTATAGATTTATTAGTGTTATATTGTAGCCAACAATACCTATGAGATCATATATTTACGAATGTTATTTCGTGACAGTATGTACACATGAGAATATAGAGCTGCAAACCTTAAAATGTGCTACATAATTTCTACACTTTCATCTCCTTATTCTTCCATCGTTTTGTTGGGATTCGTTTCTTCGGATTTTGTGTTATCCAACCCTCTTCATTGAATGCATACCTTACTTTAACTCTCTCCATCTTCACTACAATAAATATTAAGCTACATTTTTTCTATGTGTCAGCCATGATATCAAGCTATTTGTCCTTGGAATGAACGATATCTGCCTACATATACATGTGCATTTTTAATTCTACCTTGGTCAAGGGAGATTTAACCAAGTCTTGAATCAATCTATTTTCAATTATGTTAAATACAAAGTGCAACAAAAATCTCATCAAATCCTCAAAGAACTCCTCGAATATGTCTTAGGCACTGACCTTTTCCTTAACCCAGGGGTTGTCTCTAGGACCTACAACATACTCTGGCATTGCTTTCAGGGAACAAATTAGGAGATATTTTCCTAGGCATGAAATCTGTTAGGTGAGTAAGGGAAGTGTGGGTTGAAGGCCTCTCACCTTGGTGAATCCACTATTTGAATCTTATTTTGAGCACCTTGACTTTCTAGAGACCTCATACTCTCTCTAATACAAGCTAGTAGAAAATTCCTGTCATATTCAACCATGAGAAAATTTCATCCTAGAGGATTTGGAAAGAGCAAACCATTGTTACTCCAAACTCCATGAGATCGTTTCCATACATATCATCAACTAACTCTCAAAAAGGTGTGATAAATACCCTGCGTTTGCCTCCAAAGTCTTGGAATATCCTCAAGAACATTGTGCATTGTTTGGATCATTTCCTTATAGATTAAAAAATGAAAAAGCTTCTATCATTTCTCCCTCTTTCTCATTTCATCCTTCCCCTGTAGCTGAAGGAGATAAATAAATACTTATAAAAAGCCCCACGGAGAGTGTGAATAGCTTCCCAACCCAAAACTAGTCAAATGCGACTCAGATACCCCCTTGGCAAGGACCTATAATAAATATTCTACCACTTCCCTTGCTCAATATGGTTGTCCCAACCTTTCTCCTAAACATATATGTGCCACAACCCTTGAATGGTATGCCAAAAGACTATTTCAAGCTGTTACTATGATTCAGAGGGGAAGATAAAATTTCAGGACAGAAGCATGTAGAAAGTTTTTACGCATTTACAAAAAAAAATCAATGTAGAACTCCTAGATGTGGTGTTAAGAGTTTTTGTCTAATCCCTTGATGGGGAAGACAAGAAATTTTTTAAAGCCCTACCAAATGCTTCAATCAGTACCTGAGGGAAGATGGAGAATTATTGCATGCAAAAATGGGGAGATAAAAGGAACCATGGGTATATCCTCATTGAATTCGATGCCATGAAGAAAAAACATAATGAAGATGTGTCAGAATTCATGAAAAGGTTTAACAAATTGTACAATAGTCTCCTTGCTGAATTAAAACCTCCACTGGCTACGGCTAAAGGGGTTTTTGATGGGACCTCTGAATCAGAATTTTGTTTCACTCTTAGAGAAAGAATGTCTCGCTCCTTATACCATATTCAAATAGATGATTTAGAAGTTAAATAAAATTTCACCTCTAGTGGGAAGTGGAGGGAGAGAATTGATCATGGAGATATGAGAAGGGGAAAGAATAAGTTAGTTCCTTAAACGACATAAATGAAACTCAAGAGCAGAAATTTGAGGCAATGAACAAGCTGATAAGAAACCTGTCTAACAAGATTGTGAAACTAGACTTAGGAAACAAAAAACATCCTTGACAAAAAAAACAAGCTCCCCATTTGAAGCTCTTGCAAAGTGAGAGAAGGGATCAACAAGATCACATTTAACCTCCATTGTATTTGGAAGATGATCCAGAGGGAAATGATGAAAAAATAATAGAAGTCCAAGAAATTTGGTTTTCCTCTCTTTCAGGGGGAGAAAATGAAATAAAGGCCAATGAATTACAAGGGGGCGATTGGGAGGCCCCGCTTGATGATGGTGAGATAAAAAAATATTGTAGATAGTTTGTTGACTTCAAGCAGGCACAATTTCACAGGAAATATGATATTAGATATTCCAAGAAAAGATATAGAATGCAAGACTAAAATGAGGAGTCCTTTCCCCTAAACCCTTTGAAACTTGCAAATAAAGGAAATAATCCTCTAGACAAAGCCTCACCAAAAAATAAAGAGCCTCCAATTTCCATTCTCCATAAGGTCCAGGTCTCTAAAATAGCATAATCACCTTTACCACTGAGACCACTTTGTGATAAATAAAAAGAGCCTATTAATGTTTTCATAGTTGATAGGAGCTCTTCTTTTTTTAACCTTCCTAAGGAGTTGGAGAAGGTCAAAATATCTATCCCTTTGAATGAACTATTAAAAAAACTTAATTATAATTCATAGGTGTCTCAGTTTATGTTTCAAAACACCATAGATCCTTCACATGATAACTTGAACCTCCAAGAAGAAATCCTCATGGTTGTATTTTGACCTCATGATAAGGAAAAATACCCTTCTACTTCCTCTTTTTATGTCACTTTTGTGATTCATGAAATTCTCTTATATAATTGCATGCTTGTCTCAGGAGATTCTCATAATGTGATGCTATTGTCTATTATGGAGGAATTAGGGATGCAAATAACAAGGCCATATAAATATCTATATTCTTTTGACTCCAAGAGAGTAAAATGTCTAGGGTTGATTAAATACCCGATGGTGAGTTTGGCTCATATCCCATTGAAGAGTGTTGTAATGGATATTGTAGTGGTCAATATCCCTATGAGGTTTGGTATTCTCTTGTACAGATCACTGGATTGAAAATTAGAGGATACATTAAAATGGATTTAACATATGCTACCATTATCATTTTTGGTGGAGAACAATGTTGATTATATGGAGAAGTGAGATTTGTGAAGATAGTTGCAAGGACCAACTATTCAAATAATGTCCCTGTGTATGATAAAGAGAAATATTTATTTTGTTTGTTGTTAGAGGAATATGATCAAATCATGGATGAGACACAAGTCAAATGTTGTTTATGAATATACCAACAGTTACTGGAGTGTGAGAAATTATGGAAGCTATACTTTGATGGTGCCTATTCCACATAAGAAAATGGGGCAGGTGTCTTGTTGTTATCCCCACAAAGAAGATTGATCCCTCTCTCTTTCAATTTGTATTTTGAAGCCACAAATAATGTTTTTCAATATGAAGCTTTGCCACTAGGTCTACAAGTTGCCAGAAATCTCAACAATGGGTGCTTAGAATTCGTGGTGAAACAAATCCAAAGTCAATTCCAAAGAAAACATCCAAGGCTAAAGGCCTACTGAAATGAGGTATGGGATTTGATTTAGAAATTTATTTTAGCTTTTAACATCCAATTTTTTCCCAGACATGGAAATTAGATGGGTGATTCTTTAACTGTAGCTACCAGTAAATTCAAGCTTCCTCAAAATCCCTTACTCAGATGCGAAATTGAAGTAAGATAAATGCCTTCAATAACATAAAATGTTAGTATTGGTAGGTGTTTAAAGATGGGGGACATATCAAATGCTTCATGGAGGTCACTAGAGAATTCTTAAGATTAGAGATTGATCAAGAGGAAGAGAAAGTGATATATGAACAACAAACCAAGTGGGAAGAAACCATAGTAGGGAAAAATATTTTACAATTGAAAGGTAAGACTATCACCAAAGGTCTCATTCCCTTGGAAATATTATTCAATTGAAATGATATGGTTGTCAAATCAACTGACCAAGAAATTGAAGAATGGGTGGAAGACTTCAATATTGGTTTAGAACAGGAAACCTGAATAATTAAGTTACATAAAGGAGTTCCTAAGGAATACAAATGAAGGTAGTTGGACATTTTTGAGTAGGATGTGGATGTGTTTTCTTGGTCTTATGCTGATTTAAAAACATTTGACACTAATATCATCCACCATAAAATTCCTTTCAAGAGGGGTGAAACCATACAAGCAAAGCTTAGGCAGATTAACCCTATGTTACTTCCATTAATTGAGAAAGAGGTGAGGACGTTGATCCTAGTAAAAATTATCGTAAATTTGAGGTATTTAGATTTCGTGGCAAATCTAATTGCTGTCAAGAATAAGAACGGGTAAATAAGGTTGTGTATTAACATTAGGAATTTGAACAAAGGCCCTAGTAAAGGATAATTAACCTATACCTAAAACAGACTACATTTTGCAAAAGGTAGTGGGGTTTGCTCGTATGTTTATGATGGATGGTTCTTCTAGACACAATCAAGTAGTTATTCATCCTGGGGATTAAAAGAAAAATCCTTTCACCACGCCTTGGGGAATGTTTATATATGTTAGAATTCCTTTCAGCCTCGTTAATGGATGAGCCACTTTTCAGAGAGCAATTTATATAACATTTATGGGAGAATATGAGTTGTAGTAATTTACCTAGATGAAATCACTATATTTTTAAAAATAGATGAGGAGAATATTGAACATATATGACTCACTTTTGAGAGATATGAAGAATATGGCATGTCTTTAAATCCTAAGAAGTCTCAGTTTTCTCTAAGTGAGTGAAAGTTGTTAAGACATATTGTCGCAACAAAGGGGCTGAAGATAGATCCCAAGAGGGTGGAATCCATCAAAAACATCCCTCTACTGAGAAATAATAAATAAATCTAGACTTTCTTGGGCAAAATCAACATTTTGAGGAGGCTCATACCTAATTGTGTTGAGATAATTCAAGAAATTATAGAGATGTTGAAGATGAATAGGGAGGTAAAATGGACTAAAGAAACTTAGGAGTCATTCTCCAAGATCAAAAGGGCTTTTGCAAAAGCTCCTATATTAGGCATCCCTGACTATCTAAAACCATTTTCATTTTCTCTTTTACTTCTCATCATACAATGGCTATTGTCTTATTGCAAAAAAACAATAAAATACATGAGAAACCAATAGAATTTTTCAACTACGTTCTACGTGATGTTGAGCTAAAGTATAATATTCTGGAGAAGTAGGCCTATGCCATTGTCAATGCTTTGAAAACCTTTGGAATATATGTCTTGCAATCAAGCATAACAACTTATGTTATTATAGATGTTGTGAAAGACATACTGGTACACAGGGACAGTGAGGGAAAAGGAGGTATATGGATTGATAAATTCTAAGAATATGACCTGGAGATCAACCCACAAAGTTGATCAAGGGGCAGGGATTAGCTAAAATATTTTCTTAATCAAACAACCAAGCCTTGGGTATAAATTTGTTGATAGAGGAAAGAGAAATCCAAAGAGAAGAGAAGAAGAATATGGTCAAGACTGCAACAAAGAAAATCCAAATGATGTACGTCATGTCTCACTACTATAACCATAAAATACACTATTTAATTTTTGTGAGTTTTCTAGTCAATTTTGATAAAGTTAAATACAGGGCTTTAGGGCTACAAGTCCAAAATTTTGTCATTTGAAATAGCCAACTTTATTGGAAAGAACGAGTGGGGATTTTTATTCTATTCTTGGTTGAAGAAGAGATCCATAAAGTGATGGATCAGTTCTATAATTTCTTGTGTGGGCGTCATTATAGTTGGAGATTTATAGCCCACAAAATTCTCAAAGCAAGCTTTTGTTGTTCCAAGCTATTTGGGGAGGTACATGCATATGTTTAGGCCTATGAGAAGTGCTAAATGTTTTTTGAAAAGTAGAAATTAGAATTTTTTCCTTTAATCCTTGTTTTTTTAACAACGTTTCATACAGTTGGCGTTATAATTCATTAGGGAATTACACCCACCCTCCAACAATCACCACAAATGGATTCTTATGACCATCGATTACCTCCCTAAGTGGGTGGAATCAGTCTCAATCAGAAATGAAACCGATGTCATCGTTATCAAATTGATGGAGGAGAATATTCTTGCCAATTTTGGTTACCAAAGGAATATTATCATTGATATTGCTCACGTTTTTAAATTTTCCATGTTTTTTAGCCTTTGCCAAAAGTCTAACATCATTGTGGGTCACTCCACTAGCTACTATCCATAGGGAAATAAATTGGTTGAACCATTAAATAGAACCTTGGTAAGGATTCTTAAGAAGACAGTGTCATAAAATTGAAACAACTAGGACTCATAACTTAAGTTTTCTTTATGGTCCAACATAGTTACTACAAGGAGGTCAACTCAGGAATATCCTTTTGAATTAGTGTATGGGAAAGCTATAATTTTCGCTATACAACTAGCATTTATAGTGGCCCAAATTCTATAGGATGTTGATGAAGATACAAATTCACTAACCAAGAGGACCAACCAGCTGGTAGAACTTCAAGAAACTAGTGGGGAGGTGACTCAAAATCTGAGCCAAAACCATGAAAAGATGAAGGCTTTATTTGATATAAAGGAATATATAAAACTTTAGTCAGAGGGTGTGGTGCTCAAGTGGGATGCTAGAGTAGAAAGGAAAGGAAAAATTGTAAAATTTGACCCCTTATGGTTCAAACCTTTCAAGATTGTTGAGGAAAAGGTGAACAATAATTTCTTTCTAGAATATTGGATGGTGAAGTACTTGAGCTTCCTATGAATAAGAAGTTTTTCAAGATTTACTTCCAGCACTAAAGAGGTTCATTTTCACCCACTATATATCGGTGAGCCATTGTATATACCTGTAATTCTTTAAGTTCTTGATGTTTCTATTTTTTCCTTTCATATAATTTAGTAAAATGACTCCATGCCTAATGGATAAAAGGCTACTAGTCTGCAGGTTCTTAACACCTTAACAACAAGGCACTATCCCCAATTGGAGTCCTATGCTTTTTTCTCTTCTCATTCGTTATGAAAATGAAAATACAAAGCAAGGGAGACCTACTATGGAATTTCCTATGACATTATGGCCTAAATGGAATATACAAAATTTTACTCCTTTTGAATTATTCTCTCAAATCCCACTCATATATTATACATAATTCCAAATAGGGAAACAATTTTTGGAATATAAGGAAAAAAATGAGCTATAAGTTATAACTTCTCAATCAAGAAAAAAGTCAACTTATTTTCTCTTCTAAGAGTTCCAAAAAAAATCAGATGACAGTTTTAAAATATTTCACCTCAGACATTGGTCTAGTTAAATGGGGTTAAATAAATCTCAGACAAGAGTTAGATATTTTTTCCAAAGAAGTTTAGTGAACTTATTTCTTGACAAATATTGGGAAAAATCTCATTTAGAAGAAATAAAAATATCTCGAGAGGTTTTCACTTTTAGCAAATTTCTTTATTTAAACTAAACTCTAGGGAAAAATCTCGTTAGGTGGAAATAAATCTATTGTTCAAGAAATAAGATTCGCATTTAAAATATTTGATGAGATATTGGATTCTATATACAACTCTCAATTGGGAGTTTATATTCTACTCTCAATTGGGAGTTTATATTCTATTTACAACTCTCACATAAGAGGTTTCTTGTTATATATAAGAAAAATACAGCCAACCCTATGACAAACCATGATATTAATTGGTCCGTGAATGTGATAGTCCATGCATACATTGACTTCCATGACTCACCAACTTGTTGACTATAAACAAGGTAATATTATGTTTTTCTTATTGATTCCTATTATTGGGTATTTTCCATATCATGTATTTTGTAATGTTTCTAGGGAATTTTTCCCTTAGGTCTATAAGAGCATAAGATAAATTCTATTGATTTCATAATATTTTTTAAAATAATACAAGATGATATAGAATAACCAACCTCTATCTCTTAGGGTTTGAATTTCTTGTGGATATAGAAAACACACCGATACAATCTAACTCTAAAAAAATATGCTAGTTTGAGAAATACCATTACTTATTTCTTAATACTATAAATCTACTTTTAATTTTCACTAGCTTCCCTCACTAACAATGTTACATAACCATTTTCTTAAATTTTGTTCATAATAAATGGCCCTCTTTGAAAAAGTGGTCTGTCAAGCTAAACTAATACAACTTTCCTCCATATATATATGCTGAGATTTTTTGAAAAGTGTTCAAATTTAACTTCTTACTTGCTTCCAAACATTCTCTTCCATACACACAAGAGTATTTTATTATAAATTGATTGCACTCCAAATAAAAAAATTAGTGATAATTTCTAGTGAATTTATTGGAGCTTTTGCTTCCTATTACTAGAAGATCATGCAAAGATTCTTGAAAGTTTTTTTGGTGGCTTCTTCCTCATCTGGAATCAAAATTATACCAAAATTAGCACCAAATAAATTATAATTACCTTCATATGTCTCATTTACTGCTTTTATTCCCCTACTATTTGAATTTCACTGGTTTCTAATTCTAGCATTTTACTAAATCTGCATTGGAATTCATTTGCATCCTTTCCCTCTTCTCTATTTTCAGCTAATAGATAGTGTTAGAATTCCCAAGAGGGCTTTCCCTTCAAGATGGTTTATTCCATATATTCTAATTTAGCTCCCAATTCATCGTCTTTAGTTATTGCATTTGATTTATTAAAATAGCCAAACCTATGATAACCATTATATTTGAAGGGGATATGCTCATGATATAATTTTTTAATATGAGTCCACCCATATAGCTTTAGTTTAATTGCATTTGAGGGACTGGCCCCCACATCTACAAAAATGGAGATTCAAGGACATGAGATTCACTTTTTGTATCAGACTTATTTAAAAAATTTCCAAGCTTAATGCCTACTCTATAGAGAGTCTCCCCATCTATAGGATTAGAGGGCTATGAATAAAGTGGACCCAAACTATGACAACACAAGGAATTTCCTTTGCTAAGTCAAAATTAAGAGTCTATATATTCCAAGTACAAACCACTATACCATAAAAATTGAGGGCTACCTTTAAAATGTCATCCCTATCCTCTTTGAAATGGAAATAGAAAGTAGGAAAACATTTACCATAGACTATAACTACAAATGACCATTTGGATAGCTTGCCCAAAGTTTTGGGATCCAATATTTTAGGGCTCTATGGTATGTAAATTATATTTCCTTATTTTTGGGAATGGGATATTTAGTTGGATATTCCATCCACTCTCTGCACAAAGTTGTTGGATTCTTTTGCATTCTTATTTCTATCGGATAAGGTGACTAGATGTCCAAAGGCATTAGAGTCTAGGGAGGTGAGGCCCCATTGCATTGGGAGACATTATATTCAATTCTACTGCATAAGAAAGAAACATAACAATGATTATGGATTTTATGCACAATTGTGTAGATAGGTAAAAGCAGTTTCTATCTTCAACCTTATCACTCCTATGCAACTTCCTTGTCTACCATGGTTGAGCGGAATTTGAAAACATCTTAAATATAATTTATCCTTGAAAAATTATACCAATCATTTAAAAGAAATAAACTAGATGATGATAAAACAATGCCTAATTGTTGATGCCTTAGAAAAAAATTATTTTTGTGTCAACTGAGCTCTAATCGTTAGGAAAATTTCAATAATCGTGCAAGCATTGAAATAGGGTCTTATCAGTAATCTCGCTTTCCTAATCTAGAAGAAAAATTCCAACCATGTTGAAAACATAGTTCTTATGTTTGGACCATGGGTTTGCAGCTTCACCTTTTTAAGCCACTTTTCCTACCACTTATCATTCGAGGTCACCTCAAAATAGGTTTTAAACATTATGAAAAAACATTAGCATTGATGCCTTAAATATTCTAGAAAATTTAACAATTCTATATCACATTATACTTTCCTCTTGAATGTTATAAACAAACATAAACATTGGTCACTTAGGTATTCTAGAATATTTGGTTTTTTTCATTAGGATTTGTATATTTATTTTTTATTTTCTATTGGTGATAGCTCCTTTTTAGGGGGCAGCATTGGACGTCTCTTTCCTTCATACGTTCTGCGAGATCATTTCAATTTTTCCTGCAGCAACTTTTTTCACATGAGGATTTCATGATAGGTTTTAATGTTTAGATTATGTGGTTGAAATTTTAACGTCACTATAAGAACCATTTTATTTAATAAATACATTTTTAGAACAATCTAAAAAATCCATGTTCAAATTTAATATTA
>APFE030111117.1:138722-163353 GCA_000404065.3 Pinus taeda | reverse complement strand
AGAAAAACACTTATTGGATCATGTAGAGACACAGGAATTCCGTGATCATTCCTTGGCCAAGAGAAAACAGCAAGTTGTTTCACAATCCATGCTTTCAGCAATCTTTGATTATGAAAAATATAATAGTTACAGTGCGAGTCCTTACTCAGAGAAATTGCTGGAAAGGAAACTGACCAACAACTACTACTACCAACCAACCAACCCCTCACAATATCGCTTTGGGTGGTATTTATAAAAAAAATATCAGGAAGACATCATTACAAGTGACCTTGACAGGTCTGCTTAGAACTCTTCAAAATCTAAATGCTGCTGGAATTAAATGCAACTAAATCTTTTTGGCTGCACTGGGGGCAGCTGAATCGGAACAGGTGATGAGGTGGCCCTTGGGGACCAGATGCAGTGCTGCTGAAGTGAATGAGCTTCAAGGCTGCAGTTTGGCTTTGGTGCGAATTGAATGTGCAATTATTATGATTTGAGAGCTTCAAGTAGTTTCGCTCTCCTTCTGTGAATCTGCTGGAAGATATTCAATTTTCTCTTGCTTTGGGCCACCGCTTCAAGATATTCTCCGATACACTTTGCCGCTACATTGATGGTGTCTGTCGTCAACTGATACTCTTTGACATGCTTGATACCTGCTGATTTGATATGATACACTTTAAACTCTATGAATGATCTGCTGCTATCTTCAAACCGGATCCTTTGGCACGTTTGGGCGATTTTTGGGCTTTTTCGGCGCGCAGTGGGCTCGGCAACCAGAAGATTCCCTCAAGATTCCTCGAAATGGCCTATTTCCCATAGCAATGCGCGAATAGCGTTATTCGTGCCTTAGAAACTGCCTCTGTTTCTTGATTTGGAGCTCTGAAATGCGACTTTTCTTCCTGAGCGAAGCTTTTTCGGCTTTTCTGGCTACTGACGTAAGCATGGCGTTGGCTGTACGGTGGATGACGTTAGCTATGGGTCCCTGGTACAACGCGACGTGGTGAGGTACTGGATAGACTGTGGTGAAGAGACTCCGATGCGATATCACGATATCGCGTCGGCGGGGAAGGAGGGGCATCATTGGGTGGGGTTTTGGCGCTTGCGACTGCCGATATGCGATATCGCGATATCGCATCGGCGGAGAGGAAAGGTGAACGGATTGGAAACTCGGTGTTTGTGATTGCCGATCGCCGATATCGCAATATCGCATCGGCGGGGGATGAATGTGCTATGTTTTGCAAGAATGTGAGAGTGCGAGGTTGCGACGCGAAAATGGTTTTGAGGGGGAAAAGGTAAGTAAGTGGGTGTGAGGTCATATAAGGTTTTCGGAAGGGGTCCGACTACCTCGGGGGAACTTTATACTTTGGAAGGAGTCCATCGTATTTGGGAGGTGGTTCGGGGGTCAGGGCTCTTGCTTAGTTTCTGATAAACTGAACAATTCCTGGGAACTGATATGGTTATTTTTCAACCAGGGGAGGGATATTACATAGGGGATTTGTTACTTAATATTAATACGGGGACGGGAAACATAGGGAGCTACATAATAATGTTAGTGGTTAATATGGAGATTGTAAGAAAGCGCTAAGTTCGGAGGAACTTAGGCTGTGACAGGGGGGTAAGACCATATTTCGGGAGAAAATATGGAACAACTTTGAGTAAAGCAGATCTTTACTCAACCGGAGTGATGAAGATGATGAACTCAAGAGATGTTAGTTAATGATCGGGGGAAACAGAGAAGGGGAGTTAGTTATACCTCATTTGAGCCTTTTTGCTTACAAATCTTTGCTGATTATCTTTTGCATGATATGATACCTGCAAACTTGGAACTGGTCAGCAATTCAACGGCCTCAGAACTACCTACCCAGCCTACTTGCCTAGCATTTTTTCTTCTTTTGCTTGGGGGTGCACTTAGAGTTGCAAACCCATCATACCTTTTCTTTTGATGCTTTCCTATCTACATACTACCCTTATTTCTTCCAGAGCCCAGATTAAACTGTTGGACTCTTCAGTTTCTCTACCTATCTAAGAGTCTGCCAAGATTAAACTGTTTGGACAAACTTACAATCTCTATATTCTAAAACAAGAAATTTAAACCTAGGGAGACCAAGATTAAACTGTTTGGACCTCCCTTTAACTAAAAGTAGTGATACCAGGGTAACTTTACAAAATCTGAAGGCAATTGAATGAACTTGAAGTAGCCTTCTTCATTTGGAGACTGTTTGAGCAAATATGGAGCATTGCAGCAAGCAAAGTACAACATATTTGGCCTGTCAAATGCCAATCATGAAAAATGAATACCTGTTGTAGCAGGAGCTAACACACCGGAGGTAAATGTGCCATGGAGGTATCACAAAAGTGGCAAAGGTGGTCAACATGTCAGGGAGGAGCCTACTTCTTTGGCTCAATTGCAGGCTTGCCCACTTGCAATGGATTGTTTTTAGCGTCAATCATGTTTCCAATACTGTGAGATGATCTCACAAACTCAGCATCATCGGGAACTAGTTCGATTATTTGTTCTACATTTACATGATGGTCATGTAAACCTTGCCGGAGTAAATTTCACCTTGTCACCAGAGACTATTGCTCAGGCCACCAGGATACCAAATTTAGGAGAGGAATGGAGAAAACGCCAGTAGTTAGAAAGATTTTACTGTGAGCCATACATCAAACCCGGATATATGAGACACTTGAGCATAGTTTTTCCTTTTAGATTCCTGAGGGATGAGTTTGCACTGTTGATGAAACTCATCATTCGATATTTCAGTTGCGAGGGAAGATTCTCGCATCTCTATGCGTACCATGTCCATTTGTTGATGCATTTCACGAGGGTACGTATGATGAACATTCCGTACTTCATGTGTTGCAACATAGAGAGGATGGTGACTTTAGTACAAAGGAAGAGCCCAACACATCAGCATAAGAGCTTATATCATTACACGCTGAGCAAAATCATAGTGATGAATCAGTTGACACAGCAGGGCATTACTTGGGAGGATTTCATCTCCCGTGACTGCTTCTCAGTGCTACATCCGCCTCCCGAGATAGTTCATGATGAAGGAGCACCTTCACACTAGCCAGACATTCATGAGACTGAGCATATAGGCACTCCTCCATATGTGACATACCAGCGAGGCCATAGAGCCTTATTTGCATCTACACGACGAGTACTATCTCCACCCGGGGTGGAAGGGCTCTCGTTGACTTCATCAGCACAACGAGTATTATCTCCACATCATGTGGAAGGGGTCTCGCCTTCTTCTTCAGCACAGGTATAGATCCAGGATAGGGGCAAGAGCCCCATGCATGATGAGGGTCCTTCAGGAGGTCGGGAAACGGATTTCATTGATGTTGATGCGAGCTCTCCTAGCTCAGAGTTAAAGGAGATCATCCAGGAGCAAAGGGCTGAGAATGACTCGCTGCAAAAGAAATTGCAGATGGCTAAGTGGGTGAATAACTACTTGGAGCAGCGCAACAAACATCTAGAGGATGAACATACACTTTATGAGCTGCGGAAAATCCGTGAAGATCGAGAATTGGCCCGAAAGAGACCCGATGATTTGACACCGATTGATCGAGAGTCTATGCTCATGTGTGTGAACACTCATTTGGAGAAATTGTTGGCGAAGGCAAACAGAGACAAAGACATGATTCATCATATGAAAACTCATTATTGGGCTCATATGCATGTCTGCAAAGCAAAAATGAAGATCCTAAAGAGGATATTGAGCAAAGCACAAAACAACGAAAAAAGTCCGATACACTCCAAATTTTGGCTGAGGCTTCATTGGCGGGGCACAATACATGATAGAGGGTCTTCACTCCAAATTTTAGCAAATTCGGAGAAATTTTTGTCATTTTGAAAATTTTGTCCTAAAAACAGGTTTTTTGGCTCAACGTGTAGTGCGTCAACGCGCGTGCTTAAGATTGGGACACTTGCTGGAGGAAAACTCTACATTTTTGAGTTTGTCATGATGAATTATATGTGCTCAACTATTGCCAAAGCATTTCATTAAGTTCTGGGTAACCAAAAGGCTCTAGAGCACCATGAAATCACCTTTTTGCCACCTTTTGCACTAGTAGGAAGTACTTCCAGGAGAATGACATTTTGAGGGGGCAAATGAGCTCCAAATTGCAAAATTCCACTTGGGCTGGATAGCAAACATCCAGGGCTTTCCAATTAGCTATTGTGATCTTGACTTGGATGCCGAGAAGTGCCCCAAAAATAGGTTGAAAGGCGCGCGGTGCATAGGGCTCAGGCGCATGGCGCACAGGGCTTTTTGGCCAAATTTCATCTTTCAGTTGAGGAAATGCAGCCAGTTTGACCAGTTTTGACTTGTGATGTGATTTTCCACTCCTCTTGATGTAATTAATGAAACATGATGTTATTTTGACACTTAGTTACTCATTCTAGAAGATTCATTCACCAAAAAGTGAAAATTTAATGAATGAATTGGTTTCCTACCTTATAGAGGCAAGTTGTTTTGATTGCCTAGATTATAGTGCTTTGTTTATAGTTGGTTGAAACAGCTCCTAGGATGATGAGCTTGACCCCTAAAGGTAAGGGAATGAGTTGGCTTGCCTATATTATGTATTTTCTTAGTCATTTTCAGGGTTGGACTCTTGGGAAAAGTTTGACACTCTATTGTACATATTGTATCTGCATTTTGGTAAAGGAAAGACCAGGGTTTTGCAGCACTATTTGGGATTCATGTGGCTTTATGTGTTGATGGTGAGCTTCTTTCAGTATTTGTAAGTTGTTTATGTGTATCATTTTCATTCTCTTATCTTCTACAATTGAACAAATGAAGTGTTAAGGTAGAATCAATAATTTGCTATGCTCTGCCTTTAAGTTTGTTTGATTTTCCATGTTTTGATCTGTTTATGGAGAATCCTTGAAATTTTCTTGATCTCCTTAACTTCTCACCAGTCAAATCTAGCCATTCATTCTCTTTAAAAGCATCAAGACACTCGTCTACCTTGCCCCAAGTAGATCTCTGCAAAAACTGTGCCTCATCCCCACACCCAAAATTGCCTTTCCCTTGAATTCAACTAAACTTCAAAAAAATCAATTTCCAAACTCCTTGTACTCCATACCTAGCCTAAAATTAGTTATCAATTTAGTCATCTCGAGCTTCATTGATCACCTTTGGCCGAGATTGACCTGGAGAGAGCCCTCTCCTGTCCTCGTAGGGCTAGCTACGAGGTTGAGCGTGGTTTGATGTAGCCTCGAGTTTTACCTTATTTCAGCCTAAGGTAGATTTGAGCGCTAACATTTGGAAGACATAAAATAATTGCAAGAGAGGATAATTATCAAAAAAGAAAAATCAGAGAGGCCATCGAAGTGATGAAATTTCCTTAGAACCTCAACAGGGACAATGGGAGTGAGATTAGCGGAAATTGGCTTCCCCTAATTAGACAAATAAAACCCTCCAAGCCTTTAGAAGCATAGTATCAAGGGTTTTCAAAATTAATAAAATTAATTAATTTAATTTTAATTAGATTAATTAAATTAAATTTATTATATTAAATTATAAATTAATAAGTTAACTTATTTTACTCATTTAATTAATTAAATTAATTCTATTAAAATTAATATATTGTCACATAATTACTGAAAATATTTTAATAGTAACACAATAGATTAAAATTAAAATAAATAAATAAAAATAACTTAATAATAATATATATATATTATATATTATATATATATATATATATTATTTTTATAAAAATTATAATTAATTAATTAATTGATTTACTTATCAATTAGACAATTAGGGTTAAATAAAATTAAGCATTGAAGAATTTAGAAAACAATAACAATAAAATAAGAATAAAAATGAAATTATGAATGAAATTAATTAACTATCAATTAAATTTAATTAATTTATATACTTAAGGATTAATTAACTAAAACAAAACTAAAAACAATAAGAATTACAAATTAATTAATTAATTAAGATAATTTATGAATTAAGTATATGAATTAAAATATTTTTAAATTCTTAGGTTAAATAAAAATAAGAAAAGTAAATAAAAAACAATAAAACTAACCTAATCTCTATTATACATGTAATTAAGTAATTGAGTAGTAAATAAAAATAAAAATTAACTTCATTAAATAAAATAAAATAAAACTAATCATAAAAATAATAAAATTTCATCACATTATATAAATAAACTTACAATTAATCATAAAATAATAATAATAATTTGAATAATTAAACCAGAATTATTATAATAAATTGAAATAAAAATAATAAAAATAAAAATAAAATAATTCATATATAAGGGTTGGCTTCTTTATAAATCAAGATCTAGGTTTATTTATACTATGGTCAAAAGATTCTTCTCTCAAGGAACTATCATTCATATTCTATCTTAGTCCTGATGATGGACCCTCTTTGGGGTTTAAAATGTCAATAGAATAAACACAATATTGTGGATAATCCTGATCATGCTACTCCAAATAAAATTTTCTTTTTCTCTTCAAAATATAATGGGAAATAACACATGAATGTTTTAGACTTCTTTTCTATCTGAAAATTTTTTAAAGTTGTTGAGTCCAAGTACTAGATAAAAATGAAGAAAGTGACAGTTCTCATAGTTGCAACCTTCCAAAATCCCCAATATTCCTAGGAGAATAAATACCACCAAGAGACAACATAACTGGACAAACATGTTATGCTAGGTGGGGAGAAAATAATAAGCATAGCTGGAGAGAAATGCATGCTAAGGGAAAAGTAAATATTTGTCTAATAAACATGAAAGTGAAATTTGTAACAACCCCTCGTTGATTTTCTATGTGAATAAAAATAAGACCAAGGTCATGGCACGCACATTCCAAGCTAGAGGTTGCGAAAAACATAGTGATGGGATCAAATGTGATTAATTAATGGCGATGGAAATTGGAAAAGGAATTGGAAAAGGAAAAGAAACATTATTTTGCATTTTATTTATGAAATAATGGAAAATAACATAAAAGGGATATGAAAGGTAATAGATTTTCATGTGAGGAAAATTGAAGAGAAAATAGAGTATAATGAAGAAAATAGAGGCCTCAATGATAAAGTGGCTTCTAAGGATTAGTTCACAACCTTTTGTCAGTTTTGGATTGGATCTCTCTTTTATTTGCTCACTCTCTCATACTCTTGCATGCAAAGAGTTTTCTTGGAGCACTTTAGCATACATTGGATTTAGAGAAAGAAGGAAAAGGAAAGCAGGAAAGTGCAATAGAAAAGGTAGATTGACAACTACAACTAGATTACTTTGTGAGTAAGAGGTTTCATGCGTGTTTCCTTGTTGGTTTTCGGATGCATGGTGTATGCATGTGATTACTTAGTTATGTGTTGTCATTAGCATGTAGGATTTATAAGATTGACAGTGGTTTTACCCATGCCTTTCCATTTCCTAGATAACCATGTTGTTGTGGGTTTTTCCACTCGGTCTTTTCTAGTTGTCGCTCATAATTAATTATGCTTGTGGGTTCAAACAAAAGCAATGGAAGCCTTCGAAAAACTTGGGTTGAGTTACTAGTTCTGGAGCCTAGGTTGGGACAAATGCTTTGAAGCCCTTAGTAGGTTGAGTTACTAGTCCCTGGAGTTGGGTTGGGCAAATGCTCTTGAGCCATGGAAGGTTGTGGGTTGAGTTACTAGTTCATGGATCCCTGGACAACTTGGGTAGAGACATATATGGTTGGTGTTAGTGATGTCTGACGATGAGGTGGAATCACTGGTTGGTGGTTGAGGTATTTTGGCCTCTTGAAGCGTTGGTTTAGATTTTCTTGGTTTATTGCACGAGATCCCACATTCATGCTTATAATATGACATAGGGGTGATTTGACGAAAAGGAGATTTGGTTCACCCTAATCTATGGTCAGGTGGTACGTGGAAGTCCCTGAATTGGTTGGTATTTTCATATGTTAATAAGATCTATTATTCTATTGTGATTCATATATATATGTAGTGATCATGTTGGCGATATTATGAATGAGTTGTCATGGTTTATATGCTAGCTATTTTCTCATTATATGTTGTTCATATGATGTGTATCTTCTATGTCCCTTTTCATGAATTCGTTAGTTATTGATTAGTTAATGAATGTATGGACTAATAACTATTCTTGCAGCTATGTGGAGAGGGCATAGAGCCTTTTTAATGATTCTTTGGCGAGCTTATTGAATTAGTGAATAGATATGTATTTATAACCTACAAGTAGTATGTACACAAGGTGTTTGTATAAATGAGTAATTGGGACCTCTAACTTCCCAAGGTAGTAAGTTTAGTATATGTATCCATTTGACTATGATAATGCCTCATTTTGAAGATATCCATGAGTCCAAGAAAACTATATGTGAAACAACTTTTGACACTTTTCTAGTATCTTTGTTTTCCTTGAAAATGTTCTTTAGGCCCTCAAAACGGTCTCAGAAGTTTAGAACCCAAGAAATTGCCAAAAATGGAAACCTGTGTTAAGTTTAAGAAAACTAAAAAGATATAGTGCTAGGTCAAATTAGGATGATGAAAGTGTGGTCATGTGTCACTAGGTGTTTGTAGTTAGTTCTACACACATGCCCCCCATTTTCCATGTGTCCATCTTGGAAATTGATTCTTGCATGGTAACTATCACCTCATGTTTACCAGGCGGGCTTATGGATTTGGGTAAATGTGGGAGGAGTGGTTACAAATTGGTATTAGAGCTTTCTAGGTTAAAACACTTTATCTAGATAGGAGGAATGTATTTCCATGCATGCATTTTCATTTTCTACGTGCTATTATGCATGCATTGTGATGGTCATTGTTGTGGTTTTGTGTCGTCATGTAGAGGTTGATGATTTTGGTATGTTGAGATGAATGATATCTTGATTTGATATTGTATATATATATATATATATATATATATTCTGTTGATCCAGATTGATTGTGTAGATGATATAGTCTCCCTTGAACTTCACTCAGGTATGTTGATTATGTTTATATTTGGTTTATCTTACCTTGCATGTTCGCAGGAAGTAGAAGATAAAAGATGACAAGCAAGATGATAAATTACATTTCATGTGGCTCTCCTTTTAGATCAAATGAGTAGCACATACATGGGTACTATCCTAACATAGTAGGTACCTTGAAAATTTTAAAGGAAATAATTAGAATTTGGACAACAGAGAATAACATAATCATTCAGTCACAATAAAGACTTGCCAGATCTCAGGAAAACCAGCATAGTTCAATGCAATGGTCCTTTAAAGTTTATCATATTTTCAAAGACAAGGATAGCCACATGTTAGTTACCATCAGAATGAAAGGAAAATTTGGGCATATGGTGGTATGTCTCATGGAGGGAACATGTAGGACAAGGATGATATGATCATTAGTATTATATGGATGGATACACCTCATAGGAGAGGTAGTGGTGATGGGTTCCATTCTAGCTCTAGTTGAGATAAGTATAATGGTTATCATTGTTATCATACATATAGGAGGAGTGAGAAGAAATACTTGTGATATGATTTCAAGAAAGTAGACCAACTAAATTTGATGGAGAGTTTAAGAAACCAAAAAATGTAGAATCAGGGTTGTTGGGGATGAAGAATTTATTTGAGATACATGACTATATAGAGAATATGAAAGTCAGGATAACCATTTTTAGTCTCAAACAGAAAGAGGGCATCTAGTGTGAATATGTGAAGCCTTTCAGAGGAATCAAAAAAAAGGAGTTGAGTTGGCACGAGTTTAAAAGACACTTTTGAAATAAGTACTACTCATAAAGATACTATGATGGTAAGGCTAAGGAGTTCTATAAGTTGAATATGGGATCTATGAGAGAGAAATAGTATTAAGTATGAGAATACATAGTTTCAAATATTCAATAGTTGATTTCCATTAGGATTTAAGGTCGGATTGAATATGATGAGCCTCAGACATTGGAGGAAGTAAATGGAAAGTTGAATCATTGTTATGAGCAGTCTAGGCATTAGTCTGAACCAAAATAGGGTTGGAAATGTAATGGAAATACTAAGGGAAAGTAGGATATGAAGTGAGAAATACATCATTATGCATGTTATAAGGAGAATACAACACCAAAGAATAAATTCAATCCAGTTGATAGAGGATATGGATTTTAGTCTAAGGAGTAGAGCAAGGGTGATGGAAAGAATGCTTTGTAGTGTTGTACGTGTGGCAAGGATTATAATAGGAGATATTTTCCACAAAATTAGGGTGAAAGACCTAATATTTACAATACTCAAAAGGCTCAAATAGTTGGTGATGTTGGACAAAGTATTCCTCAAATTTATACAACATTGGATGATAAGCAGGTTGATCATCACGCATGTATTATCGAGATGGAATGTAAGCTTTATGATCAAGATGTTTCTGTTTTGATTGACCGTAGATCAAACTATATTTATATTAGTATTGACCTAGTTGATAAGTGTTTCTTGAATAAATGAGTGCATGCAAAGTCTTGGTTGGTGAAATTGGTTACATGGACTAAGAAAAGAGTTCATCATTGGGTAAGATCTTGTGCATATCAGATCAATGCTATGTCTAAATTAATTCATCTAAATATACTGTTGGGATCATGTTGTATATTATTGGGTATGGATTGGTTGTACATTCAAAGGACTAAAGTGGATTTCTATTCTAATTCTATTGAGTCCGTAGATGATGATGAATAAAGGAGAATCTTGCAAGGTAAGAAGAATTCTACAACAGTGAGAATGGTTAAAGCTACACAGGAAAAGAGGAGTAGTAGGAAAGGGTGTGCATTATTTTGAGTTCATAGTTCCATTGATAAAGGTAAGGATGTTGACGATGCAAAAGTCTTGAAGAGGCATATGATTTTGTGGTATTTTTAGGTTGTATTTCCAATAGAGATTTTAGAATTACCACCTCATAGGGAAGATGACTTTTCCATTGAGTTGATGTTGCAAGCAACACCAACATCTAAGGAACCATATAGGATAAGAACTCCAGAGGTTGTGAAATTGAAGTTGCGGCTTAAGGAAATGCTTGACAAGGGATACATTAGGCCAAGTTTGTCACCTTGGTGTGCACCGATGTTGTTTGTAAAGAAGAATGATTGTACTCTCAGCTTGTGCATTGACTAAAAGTAGTTGAACAAGGTGATGATAAAGAATCGAGTTAATAAGTGTAGCAAGAAAGCCTCAATTTGACTTAGCCTTGGTCAAATTGAGAAAATTAAAAATTTCCACATCAATAGACAACTTGGAGGAAGTTAACTAAGGTGACATGGCTCTTGTCACTGATTTAGCTTATTAAATTGGGGTTAGTGGCCTTCGTGTTTAGTTTCCATGTGTTGATTACTAATTTGTAGAAATAAAGTTTAATTATTTCCAGTTCCACTCAATTAAACTAATTCTAATAGTTAATAAAATTAGTTGGAGGTTAGTTGTGCAGTGGGATAACAATCTAACTCATAGATCATCTATTTAATTGATTAATCAACTAAAAATAGATCATGCATGCAAGGAATTCAAATTTCTCGGCCATGGTGGAGATTTCAAGGTAGTGTAACATCAGTTGTAGACTAGTCTTGAGTGTGCAAGTGTTGCATCCAATCAATGATCAATCCTTGGGAATTGTGCAGTCATTTTGGTGGAAATTCCTAAAGAATAGGGGCTAATTTCATTAATAATTTTGCAAGGAAATAAACGCTCAAGTGGGGGCATAAATTGACTAATTCTAGGTTATAGCTTCTCATTGAGAAGAGATAACATTTATTCTTTTGTAGGTTGAGCTGAGAGTTGGAGCTAACAATTGCAATAGATTCTCTATTCAATTGATTAATGCAACGGGGATTAAATAGGTTTTTACGAGCTGGTTTCCCATAGACATAGTTGTGTACTTTTATATGTGATTGATGCATGTTTGTGAATGTTGTTCTAAATTGTGAATTAATTTCCACAGAGGATTAGTGTAGAATTGTGTCTCTTGATTTATATTAAATTGCTTGAGTAGTTACAACTCTATCACCAAATTTATACATGGTATCAAAGAAGGATTCACATTAGAACAATAATTTCAAAGCTTTTCCTCAAGAGGTTTGAATTTTCAGCTTTAATGTAGTAGGATTCCTTCATATTTGGGAGAATGGTCTTCAATGGATTGAGATAAAAGTATTCCTTGGAAGGCAACTCAAATTTATTAGCCTGGAAGGGTTGCATGGAGGTTGTGCTTGGTGACAATGGATCCATATAATATGTCAAGATAGATATTCCAAAACTAGGATTAGGTAATGCTTAGAACCTAGCCCAATGGAAGAAATATGTATCCAAGGTGAGGAGAATAATCCCAAAGGGAGTGAGAGACCACATTGTCTCAAATTTCCATAACAAGGAACTCCTTTCATAATGTGGAAGTCACTGACTAAGTTATTCAATAATATCAATGACCATATAAAACTAGCCCTCAAAGACAAACTGTGAAGCATTAATATGCAGAGGAATGATACTATTCCAGAGTATATCACCTGATTTACACTAGTTTGGGATGAGCTTGGAAGGGTTGGTGTGAATGTTACAGAAAATTACTTGGTTAGCCTATCTCGTCTAGGCCTGAGAAAATCCTGGCATAGGTACCAAGACTCGGTGAACAGGAGGGAGAAATTACCAAATTGGGAATGGTTATGGTCTGATTTTCTACATGAAGAAATTAGGTGAAATACTAGAGATGGAGGTTTATCCAAGTGAGAGGATGAAGAGAATTTTTCAATGGTTGGGAAGGGAAAGAAGGGAAAAGGGAAAAAATCTTAAACTAAAATAGATTCTAGACAAGAGGGCAAGAAGAAAGACTTTTCCAAAATAAAATTCTTCAATTGTCATGAATTCGAGAACTATGATAGAATGTGTCCACACAAAAAGTATAGAAAGAAGAACTCAAGAGGAGTAACAAGTAAAGCGTTGGCTTCACATTTTGAGTTAGATTCACCCTAATCACATACCTAGCCATCACTATGATGGTGAGTGTGTGTTACTTGGACTAAGGTGCCTGATTGCACATGACATGGTGTAGAGAGTTTTTCATTGACCTGGAGGAGAAAGATATTCATATGCATATTGAGATTGGGGATGACAAAAGGTACAGTGCTAACGGGATTGGTACAGTAACCTTTTGAGGGAGTTAGGATTTCATCTTCACCTCAAATATGTCATGTTTACCAAGCCTGAAGAAGAACCTCATCTTTGTAGCAGTTTTAGAAGATAGTGGCTATGATGTTACTTTTGGTAAAGGGAAAGCCTTTTTGAGACACATAGCTACTAGGCAGGTGAAGCATATCGGGGTTCTTGTGAAGAATATGTAAAAAATTGATGTGGAAGATTGCAATTCATTAAGAAGTAAGGTAGGGAAAGTGTAGAGTCAAGATGTTGGTGAACTCTAGCACAAAAGACTTGGTCACTTGTACCATGACACCCTTAAAATTATGCCGCAAATAAAGAGTATGATCCCTAGAGGATTACTTTAGCAACAATATGTCTGCAACGGTTTTACCTTTAGTAAGTATTTAAAATCCATGTTCCATGAATGAGACAACAAAGAAAATACATTCTTGGAGAGATTCCACTTTGATGTTTGTGGAACGTTCTTGATAGCCTCCACTTCCAGAGATAAATACTATTTTATTTTTATTGATTATTTCTCAAGAAAGTGTTGGATCTTCTTCATGCAAAAGAAGGATGACACATTCTCAAAATTTGTATAATTCAAGGCACTAGTTGAGAAAGAGACTAAAAAGAGTGTGAAGCCTCTCAGGAGGGACAACGGAGGTGACTATTTTTTGAAAGACTTCAAGACTTTTGTGGCAAGGAAGGAATTCAAAGAGAACTGGTAGCACCCCACAACCCACAACAAAATGGGTTATCTAAGAGAAAGAGCTAGAGAATTTTGGGAGTTGTGAGAGCTATGCTACATGACCAAGGCATGACACTGCATTGGTGGGAAGAGACATGTAACACAACTATCTACTTACAAAACCATACTCATCATCACATTCTTGGTATGATTATGCCGAAGGAGGATTTATTGGGGTTAAGTCCATATCTGTCTCATTTCTGAATTTTTGGAGGCTTTGTTTACTACCATGTCTCCAAATATTTAAGAAAGAAAACTTAAGCCAACAATAGATTTGGGATTTTTTGTGGGTTACACTAAAACTCCACACAATTACCAGGTGTACTTACCGTCCCTCAAAAATTTAGTTGTGTGAAGGGATGTAAAGTTTGATGAGGAGAAAGAAACGATATGATCTCTTTAGAGGGGGCTACAAATCCCATGAGATGGGTATCTTTTAGCTCCAAAGGAGGAGCCTCGGGAAGTTGTGGAATAGACACAAATGGAGGAGTAGAAAAGAGGCATAGTGGAGGCATCCACTCAAGCAGGACCATCTGAAAAAGGTATAGATAGAATCAAGGAACCGATATATTGGTGCAGGATGTGAGGGATAATGTGGGAATTACTTCAGATTTTCTTAACCAAAGGAGGTCACTTGAGAGCTACACTCGCTAGATGGCTATAATGATTGAGTTTGTATAGAATGAGCCATCCACTTTTAAATATGTAGTTGAGAAACTAGTTTGGATTGATGAAATAGTGGAATAATATGAATCCATCATAAAGAATAGTGTTTGGGAAGTGGTCCCAAGATCAACGGAAAAATAAGTTGTGGGCTTGAAGTGGATATTCAAAGTCAAGCATGTAGCTGATAAAATAATAGAGAAGTATAAGGCTAGAAGTTTGTCCAAAGGATTCTCTCAAGTAAAGTATGAGGAAACCTTTCCTCCCATAGTAAAGTATTCATCCATTAGGTCAGTTATTTCATTGGCTTCGAAAATGAGGTGGAAGATCCACCAGGTGGACGTAAAAACAACATTTATGTAAGACCCTCCTCCCACATTTACCCAATATAACTGGTATACTAGGTTAAACATGTGACGAGAGGCTAATATTATGTGATTCAACTCCCCATGTAGAGTTAAGGAAGCGAAACTGACCAAATCAAACCATTATGGCCTTCCACGCATGCTAAAGACCCTCCAGGAGCCAACCAACCTTTCCAAGTGATCGACCCCTGAGACAACTTGAAATTTCATTGCCCTAGAGGCTCAATCACTCCCATGACAAGGCATGAATGTGACTAATAATCTCTAGTTTCTTCCGCAACAAGGCATCCATGTGACTATGGAATTTTTTAGCTAGTTTTCAGCTAGGGAGTCTAGACTTTGTGCCAATTTTTCAGGGCCAAGACTCAAGCCACTGCCTAGAACTTCATGAGAACTTTAGAAATGATAAATAACATAAAAAGAAGAGTATTAATGCAAATATTTGATCAATGAGTTAACTGGACCCATACTATACATGATATAGATTTCGCTAAACATGTCACAAATATGTATTCTACAGGTCAAAACAACATATTTGAGTATAGGGGTCTCATACTTATATGATAATTGTAAAGAAGCATTGATTGCTTATCACAATAGAAAAATTATCATATATTAGGTCATATATTCATTCTCCATTCATTTTCTAATCAAAACATGATGAGAGCCATACATCAAGTCTGTCATGAAACATCCTCATAAATGGCATATATTCAACACAAATAATATAACAACCATAAAACCACATACAGACAAGTATATTTAGCCATCAAATATAGGTGGAAATAATCTCTTATTAACATATGCAAAATGGTACTACGTTTCAGATTTCCTCATACCACCTAACCATATATCGGCTAAACCAAATATTTCTTTCAACCAATCACCCACATGCCATATTCTAGGCATTAATGTTGGCTCTCATAGAACAAATCCAACAAAACCATATCAGATCTTCCAGTGGCCAAACCGCCTCAACCATTAACTAGTATTCCACCTCCTGATCGAACATCACTAACCATAACAAGATTGGTCTCTACCTAGGGTTTTCAAACCTCTAGAGTGTTTTCTCCAACCAATGCTTCTAGTACTAGTAATGCAACCCACAGATGTTGTTGGTATTCTAGATCGTTTGTCCAACCAATGCTTCGAGGACTAGTAACTCAAAACACCTATAAATTCTATAATGTTTGTCCAACCAAATATTCTAGGACTAGTAACTCAACTTAAGATGTTACAGGGCTTCCAGAGTGTTTGTCCAACCAAGGCTTCCAAGAACTAGTAACACAACCCACACCCATAAGGAACATGAGACCCAAATGAAACAAAAGGAAACACACCCAAAAAACCATGGCTATCTAGGAAATGGAAAGGCTAAGAAAATGTACCATCAATCTAGGCATTCCTCCATGCTAATGATAGATCATAACCAAGAAACCACATGCATATGTCATGCATGCCAAAACTTGAAATGAGATCATACATGCAACTTGGTACCTACAAACCCGTTGCAGTGGTTGATCCCAATGTCCTCTTGCACTTTCATGTTCTTTCTTTAGCTTCTTACTCCAAAATCTTAAGTATGTGACACTCCTCCAAGAATGCTCCAAGAAAACTCTTAGGTGTCCAAGAGTATGAGAGAGAGAGTAGAATAGAGAGCTCCAAGCTAAAACTAACAAAATTATATCAACTGATGCTCATAAGCCATTTTATTAATGAGGCGTTTATTTTCTTCAATTTTCCATTATTTTCCTCCTCATGTGCAACCTGTGACTTTTCACCTTCCTTTTCTCCTAATTTCCATTATTTTCATAAATAAAATGCTAATAAATGTCTCATGTCTTCCCAATGTGTTTTCTATTTCCTTTTCCAATTTACATAGCCATTAATTAATCAAAAATGATCTCCATCACTATGTCTTTTATCCAACATTTATCTTGGAATATGTGTCCCATGAACATGGTTATTATTTTTCCTTTATTAGCTTTATTACATGGATTTTTGACTAGGGTTGTTATGAAACCCTACCCTTTGGGGGAACACTGTCATCAGTGTTCAATGACACCTACAAAAAGTAATATTGTTGAGAAGAAAAGCATACTATCCATGGATATTTATAGCTTAGCTCGTTGCAATATTTACAATGATCATCCACTTAAGAAGAAAACGAACATGAGAAACATAAAAACATGATAAACATAACGACAAGACAACCATACCGCTTATTGGAGATTTATAACACATCTCATGGAAGTAATTACATCCATATACATATATACATATATAAAACATCACACCAAAACATATGCCAAAAACATCCGGTCAACCAATGAATAAAGAAGGATACATAACCTGCATTTTATCCACCATCTCCCATGTAGCTTCATCAGGCTCAAAGTGCTTCCATTTCACTTTCATATGCTCAATTTCTTAGTTTTGGAGCATGAGCATCTTTCTCTGCAAAATGCAGTGAGGTTTCGGCCATAATTCTCCTTCTCATTCCACCTATAGGACAGTCTAGTCAATCACATACACAACATCTTTAACATACTTCTTAGGAAATGACACATGGAAAACATCATGGACTTTCACTATCATAGGTAGTGAAATTTGATAGGCTATTGGTCCAATTCTTTCAAAAATATTGAAAGGTCCACAAAATTGAGGTGTTAGCAAGGCACATGCTCCAATCCTCAAGGATATATTCTTGGGCTTGATGCACAAGTACACCTATTCCCCAACCTAAAAATCCTTAAACAACATGTTCTAATCTACATAACTCTTCTTATGAAACATCACACCAAAACATATGCCAAAAACATCTGCTCAACCAATCAATAGAGAAGGATACATAGCCTACATTTTATCCACCATCTCCCATGTAGCTTCATTAGGCATGATGTGCTTGCATTGCACTTTAATACGCTCAATTTCTTAGTTTTGGAGCATGAGCATATTTCTTTGGAAAATGCAATGAGGTTTTGGCCAGAATTCTCCTTCTCATTCCACCTATAGGACTGACCAGTCAATCAAATGCACAACATCTTTAACATACTTCTTAAGAAATGACACATGGAAAACATCATGGACTTCCACTGTCGTAGGTAGTGAAATTTGATAGGCTATTGGTCCAATTCTTTTAGGAATATTGGAAGGTTGACAAAATCGAGGTGTTAGCAAGGCACATGCTCCAATCCTCAAGGATATATTCTTGGGCTTGATGCACACGTACACCTATTCCCCAACCTAAAACTCCTTAAACAACATGTTCTAATCTACATAACTCTTCTTTATATCCTATGATATCTTCAAATTATGCTTGATTACCTGAATTTCCTATTCCATCTCTGCCAACATGTCCAGTCCAATCAAAACCCTATTAACTGGATCACTCCAACGGATGGGAGTATTAGCACTACACCCATACAATGCCTCAAACATATTCATTCAAAAATATTCCTGGTACTTAATGTTGTAAGAGAACTCAACCATAAGAAGATGCTCTTCCCACTTCCATTGTTGATGCATCACATACATCCTCAACATATCATCCAATATCACATTGACCCTCTTTTTCTATCCATTTGTCTGTAGATGATAAGTTATGTTGTAGGCAAGATTTGTACCCAAACCTATGAAATACTCTTTCCAAAAAGTATAAGTGAAATTAGCATCCCTATCGAAAAAAATATTCTTCAATACACCATGGAACCTCACTACATCTATGATGAATACCTATGCTACATCATTAGCTAAATATGAAGAATTTACAGGAATGAAGTTTGCCACCTATGTCAACATGTCAATCACAACTGGAATAGACTCATGTTATGTAGATGTTCCTAGAAAACCTATAATGAAATCCATAGAAATCACCTCCCATTTCCACTCTCGAGTTAGAATCGGTTGTAATAGACCAACCGAATGCGTACACCCTCTTCTTTTACTTGTTGAAAATCCAAGCACCTTGCCACAAAATATTCCACGTCCTTTTATAGATTAACCTAATAGTAGAACTCCTTCACTGCTATCAATGTCTTCTGATATCCTAGGTGACCTGAATATGGCTTAGCATGAAATTCCTTTAATATAATATTCTTGAGGTCACTGTCAAATGGCACATATATTTTGTACCTAAATATAACCAAACCATATTTTATGAGACAATAGTCCACATATGGATCACATGTACCCTGCTATAACCTTTGCATAAGCTCCCTATACCTGTCATCCTAGTGACCTACCTGCAAGATCTAATCCTCCTAAGAGCATATGAAACCCTATTTTGTTTACCTTTAATAACCATGATCTCAAAGTTGAACTCACTCATCGTGGCCAACCATATAGGTTGGCTAGAATTTGGATTTGGTTTGTCAAATAGATACCTCAATCCTTTGTGATCGCTCGTTAATATGAACCGATGGCTAAGAAGATAGTGCCTCCACATATTCAAAGCATGGAAGATCACTTCCAACTCAAGATCACGTGTCAGATAATTATGCGTGTGCTCATTAAGTTTCATTGCTTTATATCTTACTACATGTTGTTTCTGCATAAGAACTCCACCAAGCCCTCTCTTGCAAGAATGTCTACATACCACAAACTATTTTTCCAAATCTTCAATATTTAAAACTGCAGAATTGTCAAGTGTTGCTTCAACTGCTCAAAACTAGTTTTGCATTCCTCTGTCTTTTTAAACTTCTTACCTTTCCTTTGCAATGATGTTATAGGATAAGAAATCTATGAAAAGTTCCTGATGAACCTCCAATAATAACTTGCTAATCCCATAAAGGACCTTATGTCATCCACATTCCTAGGCGATTCCCATTCCATGATAACTCTTTATTTTATGGATCCACTGATATGCATTCCTTGGAAACCACATGTCCCAAGTAATGTACCTTCTTGTGAAAGAAACTACATTTTCTAAGTTTGGCATAGAACTAATGCTCTCTTATTAATCTCAATATTGTTGCTAAGTGTTCATCATGCTCTTCCTCATTTTTAGAATATACCAATATATCATCAATGAATATAATAACAACTTGTCCAGATAGGGACACAATGCATTATTCATTAAGCACATAAAAATAACTAGAGAATTAGTCAAGCCAAATGGAACTACAACAAACTCATAATGCCCATACCTAGTTTGGAAAGTTGTCTTGTAGATGTATTCTTCCTTAATGTGTACCTGAAGATATTTGGATCTCAATTCAATCTTCGAGAACACAAATTCTCCCTTCAACTGGTCAAAAAAGTCATCAATCCTTGGCAACTAATACCTGTTCTTGATGGTCACCTTATGTTACACTTCATTTTGTCACCATGAAAAGTAATAATCAAAATTTGATCTCTCACCATCTATCCAAGTGTCTATTAGGTCCTTATAATATTGGTGATCCCCCAATTACTATTGTCATTGTATCCCTTATTGTTATTATTGTGCCCCTATTGTCCCCATATTCTTATTATTGTGCCCCATAGAATCCCTCTATTGTTATTTTTGTGCCTTTATATTATTATTGCTAGGTCGGATTGGTTATATTGTGACCCCGTAGACTCCTATATATAGAAAGGAGGTTTTGTCATTTGAATCATCTAAGAATTGTTCATTTGTGTAATGTAAGGAGGTTGCCCCCTTGAAGAGGCTTATTTCTAAGGCATTCATCTATCTTTTTGTGAGTTGGTTTCATAATATTTGGTATCAGATCTTTGGATTCTAGGGTTTCACTACTCCAAACAAGTCATCATGGAATTTTCGCTATAATGTTTTTGATACAAAGTTTTTAGAAGCTACAAAAAAAAACCATTTGAGAAAAAATCAATCTAAACCTCACGTCTGAATTTCATATCTTTGTGCGCTATATTTTCGGAGATATGATCTGAGGAAGTTAGGGTTTTGTGCAAGCTCCAAAATTTCCTCTAAAACAGGTCATTGTGGATGTTTCTCTATAACTGTTTATCTACAAAGTTTCAGAAGCTAAAACAAAAACCAATTTGACATGAGATCATTATAAATCTCAGCTCCAAATTTCAGATCCTGTTGTACTATATTTTTGAAGATATAGTCTAAGGTAGTTAGGGTTTTTGCAGACCCTCGAATTACATTCCAAATAGGTCACCTTGGGAAAATCATCATAACTTTCACTCTAAGCATCAGATTGAATTTTTGTGAGAAGTTATAGAAAGAGGACAGACTGTAGTTTCATGTATATATTGTTTAGATCCATAGGTCAAAATAGTGACATGTGGCACTTCATACAAGTTCACTCTTTGGAAAAGGTATATAATCAGGTCATGTTGGGAGATTGTGCATAACGCTTTCTTGGAGAATTCAATTTTGATAAGACTGGTGGCATTGGAAAGAGGACACAGAGGGCTAGTGCGGATCACGATTTCAAAACTAGGAGATCCAAAATTACAGAGGTACATCAAATTCAATATCGAGCTCCTACAAGTGAAAAAAGGTGTGCATTTTTTAAATTGTTGCATAAGCTTTGTTTGAAAAATTAGTTTGAAGGAATTCAAAAGGCATAGTGACACATTATTATCGGTAATTGATGCCCCAAAGAAAGAAAATGGAAACACCTAGTAAGTAACTTGAAAGCTCTAGCATGACTCATGAAGAAGAGGAAGAAATGTAACATGATATATCAATATTAGAAAACCAAGTAGAACAAATTTCACTCGCACAAAAGGTAACAGAAAATAAGATGGATGGTTTAAAGAAAGACATAGAAGCTAAGATGGATGATTTAAAGAAAGGTTTAGAAGCTAAGATGAATGACATGGAAGTTAAGATGGACGGTGTGGAAGCTAATATGGATGGCATGGACGCTAAATTTGAATAAGTTGCTATAAGAAATGGTCATTAACGGTGAAAGGGTAGTAAAGGAAACTCATGTTGAGAAAAAAATAAATGTTAGTCATGATTTCATAGACTCTAATGTTGGATTGAAGACCCACCATGTTCCAAAAGTCGATATGAAGAAGTTTGGTGACAAGGATCCCAAAACATGGATACTACAGATGGATCAATTTTTCGATCTCCATAATGTGCAAAACACACAAAAGGTACATATTGAAACTTTATATTTGGAACCAAATTAGTTTGTATGGTATCGATGGCATTTCTCTCATAAACAGATTGTCACTTGGGCAATTTTTATGGAAGAAATGATAGCACATTATGAGGATACAAAAAAAACACATTTTTTACCCAATTGATAAATCTCAAACAAAAGGGTTCAATGATGGAGCACATTGAGGACTTAAAAAATTGAACATAAGGGTGAAAGATATTCCAAAGGAGCATAGGATTGATGTGTTCATAGGGACTTTAAAGGGTAATATCCAACATGAGGTTCGCCTTTGGGAACCTGATTCATTGGAGAAGGCATTCGGGTTAGCAAGAAAAATGGAAAATAAAATTATGGCAACTAGGAAGCCTACCACTCACAAATATAAAAATGGAAGTGTTGCTGCCCCTAGCCTTCCACAACCTACAAGGTTGACACCACAACAATTGGAAGAAAAAAGAGTAAAAGGTCTTTGTTACAATTGTGATAGCAAATAAACTAAAGGTCATAAGTGTGCTCAGAAGAAATTATTCTACATAGATTATGAAGAGGAGGAAGAAAAGGAACAAGAAATGTCAAAAGAAGAGAATATACTCCAAGAAAAAACCCTAGACAAAGAAGAAATGAACTCGACCATATCTTGTAATGCATTGGCTGGAATTACCACTCCTCAAACTATCAAGAGAGAAGGACATATCAAGAAGAAAAAGGTAATAGTGTTGATCGATTTGAGAAGTACCCACAATTTTATTCATTGTAAGATAACAAAGGAATTGAATTTATTCCTATATCTAGCACCAGAGTGTCAAGTGATGGTTGCAAGTGGAGGAACTATAAATTGCTTTGGAAAGTGCCATAATATCAAGTTATCCATGGGAGAATATGTATTGAATAGCCCAATGATTTCCATTCCAATGGGTGGTGTTGATGTTGTACTAGGAGTCCAATGGCTATAATTCTTTTTTAATTTCCAATAAATTTTCATGAAATTTTCTACGGAAGGATAGGAAGTTGAATTAAGGGGTATTTTAGGGAAACCAGGAAAGATAATCAGCTCTAACGGTATGACAAAGCTTCTAAAGAAGGAACAACGAGGTGTAATTGCACAATTATGTTAGCTAGAGGTCCCCACATTGAAATCATCTATTTCTCTAGATCTCCAAAAAGTATTGGATAATCATTCAAAGGTATTTGAGACTCCCAAAGGTCTCCCACCTATTCGTGATCATAATCATGCTATTCATTTGATTCCAGGAAGTGTTCCTCCAAACATCAGACCGTACAAATATCCCTATTCCCAAAAGAGTGAAATTGAATGTATGGTTTCAGAAATGCTAGAAGCTAGTATAATTCAACCTAGTCAAAGTTCTTTCTCTACTCCAATAGTCTTAGTTCATAAGAAGGATGGATCATGACGCATGTGTCTAGATTATAGGGACCTCAACAAGCTCACTATTAAAGATAAATTTCCCATTCATGTCATTAATGAATTATTTGATGAATTTCATGGATCAATTTACTTCACAAAGTTGGATCTTCATCTAGGATATCATCAAATCAGAATGAAGACTGAAGACATTCCAAAAACAACATTTAGAACTCATGAGGTTCACTATGAATTTTTGGTCATGCCTTTTTGCCTTACTAATGCACCTTCTACATTTCAAGGTTTGATGAATTCCGTTTTCAAACCATTCCTTAGAGAATTTGTTTTAGTATTTTTTAATGATATACTAATATACAACAAGTCTTGGAAGGATCATGTCCAACATGTTGACATGGTGCTCAAACTATTGGAGGAGAAGCAACTATATGGAAAAATCTCCAAATGTTTATTTGGAGTACAAGAGGTGGAATATTCGGGTCATATTGTATCTCATGAAGGTCTTAAGGTAGACCCTAGCAAAATTAAAACCATTAAGGAATGGAAAATCCCCACCCATAAAGCATCTATGAGGATTTCTCGGGTTGACAAGGTATTATCGCAAGTTTGTTAAGAATTATGGGAGAATAGCAGCACCTCTAACAACATTACTGAAGAAATATGCATTTTCATGGACTCCAAAAGCAACGAAGGCCTTTGAGGATCTTAAAGAGGAAATGTGCCAAGCACCAGTCTTAGCTACACCAGACTTCACAAAATCCTATATTGTGGAATGTGATGCCCCAATAAATGGAATCGATGCTATTTTAATGCAAGAAGAAAAACCCATTACTTTTGAATATTGTCCAATCAAAGGAAAGTATTTACACAAAGCTATTTATGAGAAGGAAATTTTGGCAATACTACATGAAGTTAAGAAATGGCGACCCTACCTAATGGGAGGACACTTCAAGGTAAAAAAAAATCATGATAGTCTTAAATACCTTTTAGAACAAAGATTATCTTTAGAACACCAACAAAAATGGGTCACAAAGATATTGGGTTATGAATTTGAAATCATCCACAAAAAAGGGAAACAAAATTTTGTGGTGGATGCACTCTCAAGAAAGGATGAGGATGTGGAAGCATTTCCTTGTGCTATTTCTATTATCCAACCAGATTAGATAAATGAACTGAGGGATGAATGGAAGAATGACGAGGAAATGTCGGCACTTGTTTAAAAGATACAAGAAGATCCTAGTACATCTGATACATTTATTTGGAAAAATGATTTGTTATGGTACAAGGATC
>APFE030111117.1:126510-138651 GCA_000404065.3 Pinus taeda | reverse complement strand
ATTATCACATCCATTTAAAGCCAATACAGTTTCTAGTGCATTTATGGAAACAATTCAAAAGCTACATGGAAACCCAAAGATTATTGTAAGTGACAAAGATCTCATTTTCACTGGAAATTTTTTGACAAAATTATTTTCTTGTCTTGGTACTCAGTTAGCTCATAGCTCATCTTATCATCCTCAATCTGATGGGAAAACTGAGATAGTAAAAAAATGTTTGGAAGTATATCTTCGTTTCTTTGTATTTGGTAAATAGACACAATGGGTCAAATGGTTACCTCTGGCTGAATGGTGGTATAACACTTCCTCCAATACTGCAAAACAATTGACCCCATTTTTGGCACTTTATGGATATCATCCACCATCCATTACATCATATTTAAGAGAAAATTCTAAGGTTCAAGCAGTGGAAGATCACATCGAGCATTAGCAACAAGTTCTCCAACTCTTAAAGGATAACCTCACCTTGTTGTGGACTAGAATGAAAGACTAGGCAAATCAATATTGCATGTAGGTGATTGGGTATTCCTATGGCTATAGCCATATAAACAAACGTCCCTCAAGAAAGCTAAAAAGGATAACAAATTATCACCAAATCATTATGGTCCATAAATGGTGTTGCAAAAGATAGGTACTATGGCATACAAATTGGAGCTTCCTGTAGCTTCTCGAGTGCACCCAATTTTCCATGTTTCATGCTTAGAGAAGGTTATAGGTGACAAGCTTCCAGTTTAGACAATATTTCCAGAATTTGATGCAGAAGGAAATCATATTGGAACCTGAAGTAGTCAAAGAAACAAGAACTCTACAACTATGGAATAAATCAATTTCATAGTATCTCATCAAGTGGAAGAACTTGCCCGTTGAAGATTCCACATGGGAGGATGATAATTTTATACAAAAGCGTCCAAAACTACTCAAGAATTGAGGACAACACTTTTTTGAAGGAGAGGGGCATGTAAGGTCCCTATAATATTAGTGATCCGCCCATTACTATTGTCATTGTATCCCTTATTATTATTATTGTGCCTCTATTGTCCCCATATTGTTATTATTTTGCCCCATAGAATCCCTCTATTGTTATTTTTGTGCCTTTATATTATTAATTTTAGTTTTTTTTTGGTTATGTCGTGACCACGTAGACTCCTATATATAGAAAGGAGGTTTTTCCATTTGAATCATCTAAGAATTGTTCATTTGTGTAATGTAAAGGAGGTTGCCCACTCAAAGAGGCTTATTTCTAAGGCGTGCATCTATCTTTTCTATCTTTTTGTGAGTTGGTTTCATAATAGTGTCATGAAGCACTCCCTTGAAATTCAACAAATTATATACCTTGAATAAAGTTAAATTTTTGGATATCATGGTACAAAACCCTACTTTTGAGAATTTGTGTGGTTTTAATAAAGAAAAACCACACGTGTAGTTTCATCCACTGCAAAACTCATCAGATCTACACTCTATTTATGAAAAAACACTACGCAGGTCAATCAATAAAAAGTAAAAATAAAAAGTGAGATCTAGAAGCATTGTTGGGAGCATCATTCTCAATAAAAAGCCTCAAACTCATGTTTATTCGAGCCTAACCTCATTTTTGATGGAACTAATTCCCATTCTTCAAGGAGCCCTCATCCCTCTTTTAGTGGATCTCATCCTTGGACTAAGGATCTCAAATTACTTCCTTTTGGCCTATAAATCATGCCATAGGTGGGAGAATTGAGGAAGGATACTGAGAGTAAGTTTATGCTGGAGTATTTACGTTGAAGAGCTTATCATTCTTGGGAAGGAAATTATTTGCCTAACAAATTGGTGACCATACTGGGGACGTCATGTTCTCTTCCATCTCCTTATTTTTTTTTTCTCGAACCTATTTTGATAGCTTTATTTGAGTCTTCAAAAGTTAATGATCTTTCAGATTTTGTGATTTGTTTGGATACTTTTTTATTTTTTCTTTAAGTTTCTTGACCTACATGGTTTTTGTTTAGAAATAGAGTGATAATCTACATAGACTACCATTAATAACAATGCACATGCACACTGTACTATACTGTATACCTATGCATACTCTGATAATATTTGAAAATGAATTTCCTCTCTTCAAAATCTGAACTTTTTGTTTTTTACAGTTTCATTACATTTTTCTATGAATCCAGTCAGTCTCCTTGTGTCTGATTGGGCGTTGTGAAGGTTTTTTTTTTAGATTTTTTTGTTTTCAATGATTGAAAGGTAGGGTTTCTTAAGAATTAGTGTTTTGATGAGATGTGCTTCTTGTGCTACATTGTAAACATGAGTCATTTTTATTCCAGTACTGAACTTTAATCAAAATTACACTTTAAGCATTGATTTCATAATATTCATTCAAGCATTTTCATTTTAAGGATTTCTTTTGGTGTTTTTAATTTGATTTCCTTTGGTCATTGCTGAAAGATTTGTCTTAGTTTTTAAACAATTTTTGCATGTTTTTGCTAAGTTGTGTCCGAGTGTTAATCACCTTTGAGTGTTTTTATTTTTTATCTTTGGAATTTCACCTGATTTCCTTTACTTACACTTGATTGGTTCTTTAGTTGGATTGGTGAAGGGAAATAGTCCTATTATTCTTTCACCGATTTGGAATCATCTTGTGTTTGTTTGAAAAAATTATCTTGCGTCGATTACATTTGCATGGTTAGAATTCTCATTGCATGAGCAGGAATTGTGCATAAATTACATTTGGATAGTGTTCACAAAATTTGTGCATAGATTACATTTTCATATTCTTTAGGTAAATTGTGGATTGATTACATTTTCATAGTTTTCAAGAAAATTGTGTATATATTAAATTGTGTGGTTTGCAACTTAGATCTTTGAATTGCATTGAAAAATTAGAAGTGGTACATTTTGGAGTTAATATTTTAAATAAGAACCTCTTTACTTACTCTAGCTAGAATTCATCAAAATGAAAAGATTACAAATTTCATATTTGATGCATTAGATTTTTGAGTCAAGTCATAATACCATCAGTTTCACGTCGAATTACCGTTTGAGTAAATAACAACTTAATAATACAACATTAATTAAAATTCATCCAGAATTTTATATTTTTTAGGGCTCTTACCACCTATAGTAGCCTAAGTATAGGACTTTGGAATAGGGAAGGAAGTAAACTTTCCAAAGATAGAAACAAACAATAGAATCTTGAGTTAGGGAGAGAAAATCCAATTATTTCAGTTTTTCTCTAGGAAGCTCTTCTTATACATGAGTTAAGCACAAGATCATGTCAGATATGGTGAAGTGATTGTACCCACTTCATTGGCTCTGATAGAGTGATTTTCACGTATTAAATGGTGCCGAAAGTTCCTTGGGGTCACTTGAAAGTAAACCTCCAATTCATCATGTGGAGGAGCCTTCAAGGGGATTGAGCTCATTACTCTACCCTTGCTTGTACGTCTGATCTACAAGTTCCCCCCTAGGTAAAATTGTTGTAGCTGGTAAACTTAGTGAATATAATCCTAGGGATCTACCTAAGGTGATGGTAGAGGGAAGGTCTTATTGTACCTAGAACAAACATTGACTATACTCACTTGGACTCTTTGGAGGGTAATCTTTTCTCAAGATGGTATAAGTAAAGTTACTTGCACAAGACTGTTTCATTAAGGAGGTTGTTAGGGTAACTAGTTCCAACACTCGTATCTATAAGGTTTTTCACTTTGATCTCTGTGACATTGGATTTCATCAACAACTAGTAAATATTGATATTTGTGAAATGTGGATTTATATGGTTTGAACCCATACATTTTTAGTATGTTTTACTTTGTTTGTTTTTACTTTTTACAAGACCTTATGTGTGGATCATAAATATTATTTAATTTTAATAATAAAGACTTATTTGGATTGAATCTAATGGCTACTGATCTAGAAGTTACTGACCAATGAAATCCCATTAACGAGAATCCTAGTCTGTTTCCCAATCTTGGAGTTGTCGGTCCTCCTTATACGACTACATTTGCACTTCCTAGATTCACGATAGGTTTACCTATATCATTGTTCTCAACTTCTTTAGTTCGACATACTCCAATTGTACGATCTCAACCAAGTTTTTTCACCTCAACCAAGTTCTAAATCTCAATATTACTAACCTAGTGTTGAATCTTTACCTTCTTCACCCAACATGTCTTCCTCCCCTTCTTCTTCTTTGCTTGGTAAAAGCCTTGATGCTAGTAACCAAGTGACTAGGAAGAAGAGGAAATTGAAGAAGAAGAAGAAGAAAAAAGATAAGAAAGTAGTCAACCAATCAACCATCGTTGTAAGTATTGGTAATGTTGATGGAACTTCTATAATGCATCGTAAGCCCAAATACCCTTGCAAGATTTGTAAGGCTGGCCACTTCCTTATCAATTCTCCTGGTATTCATAAGGTTTTTGGAAGTATGGTCAAATAATTCTCATCAACTTACTATTGATCCATCAACTAGTGATTCTCAGATTCTGTGGAAAAAACTTAAAGTTAGGTTTCCTTGTAGGTTATGCAAAGGGACTCATCATAGTCACCTTTGCACTCACATGGGTGAATCCTCTCAATTGTTGGAAAACATTATTGTTTAAAAAAAAGAATTTAGAACTAATTACTGTAAACTTTCTCCCCATCTACTGTCATTTGACGAAGTGATTGACCTAAATCCAAGTACAGTCAATCCCACTCTTCCATTGGAGGGCAAAACATGTATCACTCAGGTTGATGGACTATTTGTTGATCAAGTGTTCAAATCAATACCATGCTCGGTTGACCCCACACTCCCTTTGTAGAGTGAACTTAATACCGCTCAGGTTCTTCATGTTACTTCATATTATTCTACGCATGGGGGAATTTCCTCTATTTCTTTTGAACCCCATCCAAGTAATGAGGTTATTTATTTTGAATGGAGTAGACTGACATAACCTTCTCTTCTTTCTTCCACCCATTTCCAAATCATTATGAAGGCTTATGGTAAGAATGTGTGTTGCACCAATGTAGATGAAGGTTATTCTATCAGTATTTTATCCTCAACCTCTTCGAAAGTTTTGGGCTCCCCTTAGCTTGTGCCTATTACTTAGAATTTGTTATCTTTTAATAGAACCATTAGTGAACCTTTAGGTATCCTTCCTAAGTTACATATTACCTTGGAAGGTAAGATTGTTTGTATCGATATTATGGTAGTCCAAGGTCCCTTAGATTTTAATTTTCTCCTTCGATGAGACTATTTTTATGCCATGAAAGTTTTCATATCGATACTCGTTCAAGTGATGTCCTTCCCTCACAATGGAAACATTGTAATGGTTGATTATATTTCATACGTTGATCTTGCTTCGACTACCAGTCATACAACACCCCTAAATGTTCCTTATATGGAAGTGGTACCTACCCTTCCATGGGTTAATTATGTGGCAACCTATCCCATGTTTTCAACTACCGATGCAAGCGAGCTTCTCACTATCTGCTCGACTACTTTTGACTTAGATTCGGTAGCTTACATGGTAAAAACATAAATGGGGGCATTTAAATACAATTTTCTTATCCCTATTGATCCCCTTAACATGTGTTCATTCCAGAGGACTGTTATTCCATATGATGAAGACCTTTTGGAATCCATGATCAAGGGGTGTCCTGTCTCATGCGTTTCTTCCATATGGAAGCCATGAACAAGTTCCATGAGGATGGTTCTTTTATTGTATCAACCTTGTTAAAAAATGAAACAACTTCTTTTTAGGATGGTTCTTTTACTGTGTCAACCTCATTAAAACATGAAACAAGCTCTCATGAGGATAGTTATTTTCCTATGTCAACCTCATTAAAAAATGAAATAGGTCTCATGAGGATAGCTCTTTTACTGTGTCTACCTCGTTAAAAAATGAAACAACTTATTTTGAGGATATTTCTTTTACTGTGCCAACCTCCTTAAAAAATGAAACAAATTCTGTTGAGGATGCTTCTTCTACTGTGTCAACCTTGCTAAAAAATGAAACAAGTGCATGAGGATGGTTCTTTTACTGTGTCAATCTCAGAAAAAAATGAAACATATCCATATGAGGATGGTTATTTTACTATGTCAACCTTGGTAAAAAATGAAATAGATCCTTATAAGGATAGTTCTTTTCCTGTGTCAACCTCGTCAAAAAAATGAAACAGGTCATCTAAGGATAGTTCTTTTATTGTGTCAACCTTGTTAAAATAATGAAACAAATACTTAGGAGGATAAATTCTTTTACTGTGTCAACCTTGTTAAAAAATGAAGCAAATCCTCCCCTAATTGAGTCAAATTTTTCATTTGATCTCGTAAATAAATTTTTGGGGGGCATGTGCCCTTGCAATCATTATGATGGGGGCATGAAAACTTATCTGGCACACAATTTTCTCTATTTCAAATTTGTGTAAAAATGAAACCTATCTCAAGTCCATTTCGGTTATATTTTTCAAGACTCATTAAAATCATGAAAATCCTGAGCTCATTCTACTATCTTTTCATGCTCATAAAATGTACATGAAAATGTCAATTTATTTCCATATTTTCCTATTCATTAATTAAATTGAACGTTAGTAATATAAGTATATTTTAATTATTTTTTCAAACTCATTAAAGCTTACGAAAAAGAGAAACTATGGCGTCCTATTTTAAGCCCTTTTCATACCCTTTCAAAATGAAAATATTTATGAGTACTTGTTTGTTCAAACTCGTAAAAGTAAATGAACAACTGTCCGCTCAGTATAAGTTTACCCCTTTCATGGACTAAGTCAGGACTATTTAATAAGAAGGTATACATTGATTAAACACGGTTAATAGATTTCTCTCTTGTATTATTTTATCCTTTTTCTGACCTAAGAGACTAAACTGATGAAAAATAACTTGATGGAGTCTACTTATGTTTTTCTTCTAACTCTCTAAAAACGAAAAGCATCGAGATTTACTTTATTTGGGCTCGTTAACATTTTACAGCAAAAGAGTTCAATGAGTTTCCTTTTTGTGTCTTTTTCAAAATATTAAAAGAAAATGACATCAAGTTACCTATTTATTGGACTTGTAAAAAACTAAATAGTATAGGACTCATTAAGAATAACGAGACGGAACCATTCCTTCTTAGGGTTCATTAAAAATACTAAGCTAGACTCATTCGAAGGATGAGCTTACAGGACAAGCATATGTTATCCTCCTCAAGCTTGTAAAAAATAAAGAGGTACTTGCCAGTAATGGTGGGGGAAAATTGAGAAGAAAAGTTGATTTCTTGTATTTTAGGCAGTATGTCACTCTTGAACATGACACTCCATCACATATCCATTCAGGTTGGGGACCCATTTGTCTCACGTTTAATCGAACTTTATTGAAAGTCTACAGTTGGTTTTGAGTCAAATGCTGCCAAGTCATTTTGTCTTGTCACCAATACGTTCAAGAAAATTCTAAACCTCAGTTCAAATTACCTTACAATTTTTAGCCTTCAATTGTGTCGACCATTCTTGAGTCAGTCCTTACAAACTATTTTGAAAACTTGACATTACGTTTCATGGCATAGACTTTCCTACAATGGATCGCTTCCTATAAACTTCAACTCATTATCTAGGAAGTTGATCTAGAAATGTTCAGTACCTTGAGGCCTGCATACCATAATGGTTGTTTTCTCACCTTCGATGACAGGTTCTCTTCAGTGGCCTTCGATCAAATGATTCTATGAGTGTTCTATTTCAAATCAACTATTCACAATTTATAGATTGTACTAGAAGTACCTTGAGAACCATTGTCATTATTGGTGGTTTCTCTTGCAGTTGTTAACGGTTCACATCATTGATTGGTAATCAAGTGGTTTCTTCCATGTTTGACTTCAAGACATTTACTTGCATGGTTACATTCATACTATGGATTGAGAGATGGAGATCAAGACACTAGATCTAGTATCATCCATCCAGTTTGTGAGGAGTTTTATATTCATGACTATACAAAGAGTTTTATTTTTGATGGTTGTGTCCATCCTATATATATATTGAGATTATGTATTTCTATATTGTATTTTAATAATTTTATGTTATGAGTATGGGAGAGCCTACCTCAGTGATGATTATTATATTGCATTGTTATCCTTGACTGATTGTTGCATGTTTCTAACCATGATCTCTAATCCAATCCTTCATACGATAAAGTACTTTAATCCTCAACTTATCTGACTATGCACTTTAAGGGGCAATCTGTTACACTTTATTTTGTCACCATGAAAAATAATCATCAAAATTGGATCTCTCACCATCCATCCATGTGTCATGAAGCACTCCTTTGCAAGTCAACAACATATATACCTTGACTAAAGTGGAATTTATGGATGTCTTGGTACAAAAACCTTCTTTTGAGGATTTGCGTTGTTTTGCGGAATAAAAACCACACGTGTAGTTTCTTCCACCACAAAACTATTTAGATATGTGCTCTAGTTTTGAACAAAAAATACGCAGGTCAATCAATAAAAAGTAAAAATAAAAAGTGAGATCTACAAGCATTTTTGGGAGAATCATTCCTAATAGAAACCCTCAAACTCATGTTTATTCAAGCCTATCCTCATTTTTTTATGGAACTAATTCCCATTCTTCAAGGAGACCTCATCCCTATTTTAGTGGATCTCATCCTTGGACTAATGATGTCAAACTACTTCCTTTTGGCCTATAAATCAAGCCATAGGTGGGGGAATTGAGGGAGACTGTTGAGAGTAAGTTTATGCTGGAGTAATCAGGTTGGGGAGCTTATCATTATTGGAGAGGATTGAGATTGATGGGAGACGCTTCACAAGATCAAGGCATAGGTTTTGTAGCTCCTTTATGTTTATGAAATTAATACAAACAAGAATTTCTTCTCACTTCATTGTTTAATGGATTAATTGATCAATTTCATGGATGGTTTATGTTATTAATATTATTCCATTGGAATGATGTTATGTCTATTTTTCCATTAGAATGATGTTTGCTACTAGTATCCTTGATCACTAGTTTGAATTATTGAATCATTTATGCTGCATATGCCTTTGATACTTTGTTGTTTCCATGTGCGTAGGTCTAGATTCAAGCATGGAGACATTGCATTGAAGCCCATAGAGGGATGTTCATCAAGCATGTCGTAATAAGGTATGAATTTCCATTTCTCACCTTGTTAGCTTATGATTCAAGGAAAGATAGATTTAGGGAAGGAATTAGCTTTATTTTTTGTTTGTTTGTAGTTTCCATCTAGGATCTAGGGATATTTCTCTTGTCAGCAAGAAGGATTGTTTGGTGTAACACCTTTTTCAACTACCTATGATCAATGCATAACCTGGAGAGTGCCATCGTTCTTGTTCACAAACAACATTGGTGCACCCCAAGGTGACACACTTGGCCTAATTTATCCCCTGTCAAGCATCTTCTTCAATTGCAACTTCAACTCCACCAATTGTAGTGTTCTCATCCTCTAAGGTGCCTTTGATGTTGGTGTTACTTATGGTACCAACACAATAGAAAAAATTTCTTCCCTGTGAGGCAACAACTCTAAAATCTCTATCGAAAATAAATCCTGAAAGTGTTGTAGATTGGGCACCTTCTCAAGACATACACATCCTCAAGGTCCTTACCTTTGTCACTGGAAATATGCACTATGAATAACACACACCCTTCCCTATGACTATTCATTGCCTACATAGTTATCACCATTCTAATTGATGTTTCCTTCTTCTTACACAACAAGACTCCCCATTATCAGCTAGGCACTCAATAGCCTTGTCATAACAATCCAACTTGGTCCTATGAAGATACAACCAATCCATATCAAACAACATATTGTATGATCCCAATGGAAATACATTAAAATGTACTAAATTAGGCATACCATTCAAAAGAAATGCACAAGATCTTACCCAATGATGAAATCTCGTCTTTGTACATGTAGCCAATTGCACTAACCAATATTATGCATGAACTTCTTTATTCAAACCACACATATCCACTAGGTTAGGATTAACATAACAATAGTTAGATCCCAGATCAATAAAATAAGGAAAAAATGGATCACAAACCTTATCGTGCATATCAATAATAAATTCCTAGTGATCTACCTTCCTGCTCCCCAATAATACATAGATTTGTGGAACACTCTGTCCAATATCTCCCACTGTCTATGCCTCCTAGGAAATGTAGATCTACAATCTACCACCCTGATGTTGTGGAAAATCTCTCTTGGAATGCTCTCCTCCACAAGTAAAACATTGCAAGGGCTTGCAACCAACTCCCTCATTATACTTGTCAGACAAAAATCCATGTCCTTTATCATATAGATTTAACTTCTTATGTGGTGTCCCATTCTATTTATTACTTTGGTCATGAGGTATTGTTTTCTTCTTGTCCCACTTTCTTTTATTTTTCACTACCTTTCGAGTCTGGGTTCATCTCTGATATGCACTTTGTTCTCAAAAAAATTCTTTAACTTCCAGATAGCCTCCTTGAATGATCTAGTCTCATCAAACTCAACTTTTCCTCGAATGATACCAACAACCCACTAATGAATATTTCAATCTTGGCTTTTTCCTCCTTGAGGTAAGGCGCATACTCAATAACTGCAAAAATTGGCTAATGTACTCCTCATCGGTCATAGATCCCATCTTCATCTCATAAACTTCCTTTTCCCTATTATCATAGTATCTCTCTAATAGATACTTCTTACTAAATAGTCTCTTGAACTCATTCCAAGTGAACTCCTCTTCATAAATGCCTCTCGAATTATTTACATATTCCCATCAGATATCTACTTCACCTTTAAGACTCAATGTAGATATTCTTCCCTTTGTGTTTTCTAAGTAATCATGCAACTTTAAGAACTTATTCATACCAAGAAGCCATGCTTCCGCATCCCATGACTTCTCTGTTTCCCCATAAAATGTAGGTGGATTTTATTTCTTGAACTCATCCAGAAAATATCCCCTGTTACTCCCCATGTAAGGATGATAATGATGATGACCATGATACCTGTCTGAACCAGAACTATAGTGAAGCCCATGTCCATTGTCTCATGTATCAGGCGTATCTAATAATATTCCATCTCTGACCGTGTCATGTTTAACCAAATTATGCCCACCATTTTACCTTCTACCATATGCCTCATTAGTACTATCATCTTGTCCATGACTTATTCTAAGAGGTTATTGTCTCTACAAGTCTAACAAGCTCTGAAGAATCATTACATTAACCTCTGCTTTGTTCTCCTATGCCCTAGAAAGTCTCTCTTGTGACTGAATGATTCAGTCATTATATTCTTTGCAACTCCTTAATTATGCCTTCAAACAAATCAAAGTGTCTGTTATGTCAGGAGAATATCCTTCACCATGCTTCTCATATCATCTATGGGGATAATCTTGTTAGTTTTATCCTACCATCTTGCTAGTCATATTTGATCTTCTATTCTTGCAAGCTATATCATGTCAGCTAAACCACATAATAAAAAAACTAATGTATCGCGGTTTAGTTCAGGGGAGGATATATCGTGTGCAATACCAACCATATTAGTGCAATAGATATATAAACATAATCATATCCACATTTAATCATCATCTAAACCAGTATCCAATCATCAATGTATGACGACCACATCCAATGAATCACCATCAACTTTCACATGGTGATGCCACTGGAACTATGATGATCATCACGCATACATAAGAAGTTCATAGACAACAGACATACATAGCACATATGTAACACGTTCCTCCCACATTTACCTAAGTTAACAGGCTTTTTGGGGTAAACATGTGATGAGAGGATAGTATGATGTGATTCAAATCCACATGTATAGTTACGAAGTGGAATAGACCAAACCATACTATTATTACCTTCCACACATGCTACAGAACCTCTAGGAGTCAACCAACCTTTCTAGGTGATCAACCCCTAAGAAAACTTGACATTTCACTGCTCTAGAGACCTAGTCACTCCCATGAAAACACATGCATGTGATTGGGGTGTTACACTGAAATTTTTCACCATGACTATCTGCAGTTAATATGACTCCATCAATAGTCATATTATCCTCCCTGTCAAGCCTTATACTTCTGCTCTCCATGTCAAACTTCAAAAAAGAGAGAAAGTCATTAAAAATCATGTTTATCTCTGGGTACGCAGGTTCTCTCTACCTTGCCTGCATGT